>JABWIB010000152.1:59739-98863 GCA_016617825.1 Platyplectrum ornatum | reverse complement strand
CACACACATTAAAATAATTAAATCGTCTTTTATTCTTTTATTTATTTTTTTTAAACTTTTTTTAAACTTTAATGAGGCAGGTAATTGTCCATAGGACATTACCTGCCTCGGTGTCCAGACATGGTGCAGGCTGCGCTACTAATTAGCAGGGCTTAGCCCTGCTAAAAGCGCACATGCAAATGAGAAAAGGGGCGTGGAACGCCCCTTTTCTAATTTACATGTGGCGGAGTCCCAGAGGCGTCCGACTCCGTCCTATTCAGAGCCGATCTGCGCATGCGCAGATCGGCGAATCTTCGCATCTCCGCCAGCCTGGCTGGCAGAGACGCAGGGCTGAATCAGCCCCATGATTACCATCTATAAGTATATTAGGGGTCAGTATAGAGAGCNTTCACATGAACTCTTTACCCATAGAACCGTACAGAGGACACGTGGTCACCCGCTAAGATTAGAAGAAAGGAAGTTTCACAACCAGCAGAGGAAAGGCTTCTTTACAGTAAGGAGGATATGGAATTTTTACAGTGAGGATATGGAATTTATTGCCTCAGAAGGTTGTGATGGCAGAATCAATAGATGAATTCAAGAGGGGGTTAGACAAATTTTTAGAGGTAAAGGGTATTCAGGGTTATGACTGTTAAGTTATTTAGTATCTTAATCAGGAGGGAGCTCTTGTATATTTAAACTGGATTACTTTCAATTATAAAATTTAGGATCGCAGGAGATCCCATAGGTTGGACTGATGTCTTTTTTCAACCTCAACTACTATGTTACTATGTTATGTTACTAATACTATTTCTCGTCTGGTGACCCGGGGTGAAGCTCACCTCGTCACTGTGGATGAGGGACAATAGGAAGGCATTGAGATGAGTATCTAGAATTTAGGCATAGATTTAAGATCAACCAAAAGGAGGGCGATAGGGCGATAACCGGTACAATTGTAAGGGTCTGTGTCGTCTTCAGTATAAGGGAGACGCAGACTTCAAGGCACTATAATGACCAAGTCACTCCATCCAGGACCACATTGAACAGAATGTGGAGATGGGCAGGAAACCTAAATTCTTAAAGTCAATAAATCATTTTTTTGTGATTTATTAGCAGCCATAATTTCCTTATGGGATATTAGGATATTAAGCTAGACAGCTGTGGAGGAGGTGAGACTGGGAAGGGGGACATCCTGAAGGAAGGTACCAAAAAATCAGGATGGGATGGAGAAGTGGAGGAATCCATAGGAGATTATACCTATGGAATTCTTTCTGACCTAATGCAACTAGGGTCATGATCAAGGTGGTCAATTTTGGTACAAAATGCTAAAAGATTGGCATGAAATTTAGTTGCAAGAAATCTGTCCACCAGGCATGGATGCAGTTATTTCAAGAAATGGTTTTCTTGAATTAAAGTTATGTTACCTTTAAAGGAAGAGATGTTTGGTCCGTTTCAAGGGAGAATTAAGTTTCTTGACGTTAAAGGTGCATAGGTGCAATATGCATAGGGCAATGAGTGGCACAGGTGAAAGTCAGTGACCCAGCAGGGAGGGTAAAAAGGATGTGAGTGGACAAATTTAAATATATATTAACTGCCAGTGGTGCTAGTAATGGAGAGGAGGCATCCTGGAATGGTGCAGAGGATTGGGACTGGCAGGGAATCAAACTCCTCTGGGGAAAGCGGCAAGCCAGTAAGGGCGGGGGGTGAACAGGAAGTGCAGAAAGTTGACAAAGATAATAGGTAGGGGTAAGGAAGGTGGATAGGTGGCCTCTACAACACTCGTTTTTGACTGTTGATTTATTTGTTAACTGTCAGGATGTGGGTACTGCATCACTACACTGCTGTGTAGATAATGAGTGCTGTTGGCAGGGGGTACCACAGAGAAAAGCTTCAATCTGGCACCACCTAGTCCCCAAAAGACACACCCATGCTGTCTCACGGTTTGTTGAAGCATGGAGAAGTGGGAACGGAGAAGGAGGCAGATGCTAATCTCTGGATCCTCCAAGATATTTCAATTTGCCCACTCACCTCCTCTTTACCCTCCCTGGTTGGTCACTGACTGTCGCATTCTGGCCCCTATGCTTGGCTCATCGTCTCTGTTGATATCTCTCATAATCACAATACCAACATGTGTCTGTGTCTGAGCCACAATGTTAGGTAACAGGTGAAAGGTGCCTTAAAGAACCATTTGAAGGTCCTTGGTTGGACAGATGTGGACTCCCTGGTATCCCAGCAAGTTCATAGTATATTCACTGACACAGGGACAGGTCAAAGGTAGAGTTTTATGCCATACCAGGTAGTCTGGCAGAGCACAACCCCATTGCTTTCATTTTCTTATTTTCACGGTACTCATTTTTTATAGAAAAATTTATTATCTGACAAATTTTCAGTTGTTTACTGTCTAAAACTTTCTTAGCATTGCAATATACCAATCAACTCCTTATTTGGTGTATATATATATATTGAAAGGGTTAGCTAACTTGGTGAGTCTCATTACAATACTATTTTAATTGTTACATGCCTCTAGAGACTGCTGTTGGTCTTGTTTCCTCCTATCATCAGTAAAGTCCTGTGCTGACTGCTGGTCATTCTGGTTTTTCATTTGTATTGTGCCTGCTTGCGTTCTGAAAGGAGTATCATGGAAGGTAAGGAGTGAAGGCATGTAGTCAGTGTACAGGAAGGGCATGACCATGCAATAACACATGATCCACAGTCAAACACAAATGAAAATAATAAAATTTTTGTCAAATTTTTTTCACTAGCCTCATGTCATGTCAAAGTCTAGGGGGCTGCCACACCATAATTTATATCAGCCTCTCGTGTTACAGTTTTATACTCCAAATGCAATACTAAGGCTATGAAATAGCAGATGGATTTATGCAGGTGTAAATATTTTCTAATCGGCAACCAATACATAAATGTTATCATTTTTTAATTGATGTATTCACTTATTGATTATTTTAAGCACATTCACTATGAGAGAGATGCCCTCACACTATTCATAGACTGCATTACCATACAGTGTTTACCCAGCATTTAAACACTGTATATGGTCACTTAGGTACATTGAACTTGACTGCTTTGTGCACATATGCCACCTGCCATACTTGCAAGTGTGCAATCACACACTTTGTTTTCTCAAAAAGTCTTTGTTTTCTAACCCTTGTACCATTAGACCATTTTTGCAGTACATTGTTTGCATGTTTTTTTTAACAATTGTTTTTAAGTCTGCTAGCTATAAAAATAAGATCTTTTAATTTTTTGCTAATAGAATGTGCAAAAATGACTACTTCTTTATGACTATAGATTTTTAGTCTGTAGACCATAGCAAATTATTAAAATAGTAGGCACAGTAATTTAATGCAGCATGAATCTTATCAATTCTTAATTAGCTCACAGTTTATATTGAAGGGTGAGGAAAAATCATTTTGCTTTTTGAATGTATTCTTGCATGTGAGAACTTTATCAAAATCATATAACTATCATATAACAATGCTTCTATTTGATGCAGGTAAGTCTGGTTTGGGAATTTAATGTGGGTATTTAAGCTGCCATGGTTGATGACCCCGCCAGCGCAAGGACACAAACAAGAGTTAAATGGAAATTAAATTAAATTTACTAATTTATTGAGAATTGTGGGATGGTTAAATTGATTTTGACTTAGTTATTTAAACTAAATATGGATGGGGGCGAGCAAGCATTGGTAAAATAAACAGCCGACATGACATAATATAACCTGTAACAAATGGAGACTAAGGAAGAACGTAAACAAATTTACCCGCTACCGGCTGGCCCTGCCCACGCAGACATGGGCTCAGCCGCTGCCCAATATCAGCATGAGTAACAACTCAAATAACTCCAACAACAAAAAGACCTATGCTTCCGCCACCGACCGGTGCTAAACTCCGGACCCACCACCATCCAAAGAAACAACCAAGTTCAAAACATCCTGAACAAAAATATCAATACCAGCCTCAGAAAAAGAATCTGCAGCGCAGCTTACAGAAGAGGAGACCAGAGGAGAAAGAAGATTTAGACGCGGTCACCAGCTTGCCAATGTGGAACGCGTTCCCGAAAGCAACTGCAAAAGCAACACAGAATTTAAAGAAGGAGGAGGTGACAGAAGGGGATACTTGGATCAGGCTCCGGAAGATGTCAGTCGTGATGGGTTGTCTACCGTCAGGAGGGCGAGGGTGCAAGCGAACCCAACCACGAAGGCCCCGGGAGATGACAAAGTCCTTGGNGATGTCAGGCAAACTGTGGAGTTTAAAGACAAAATGGCAGACATTTATGTCTTCTAATTACCCTGCGCATACATACCCGCCATGTAGTCATGCAGGAGGGGACCGTCACCCTTAAGGGAGGACGCATGCGCCAACCGAAAGAAGGACCAACCCGCCTAGCTATAAGCTATCAGCGACAAGGGAGCAAGGCACTGCAGCACCAAAGTCTCTAATCATGCATAGCCATCTGCCAAAGAAAGTGGGGACAGGGGAGACCAGTGAGAGAAGCGTGAGGTGCCAGACAGCAGAAGATGTGGGGCCAGTCAAAACAGGAAGTGGTATCAGCTGATCCATTGTCAACTCCAGCCAAGTGACACGCAGTAAAGGTAGTATACGTGGCACAACACCCAGAGACATGGGGGGAACGACCCCATTGTTGGTTGATGACTTGATAAACCCCTACATTGTCACACAGGAAAATGACCATCTTGTCCTGAAAACTATAATAGGGAATAATTCAATTAGGAGGAGGTTGCGGACCAAACAGACACAATCCAAGATTCAGGCCAGCCAGCCACACACCATTTGCCCGCTAGAAATGCGCCAAAGCCCAGACCCCCGGAGGCATCCGTCTGAAGCTGTAATCCGAATTGCACAGAGGAGGGGATAGCCATACTTTAACCCAATTGAAATGACGCAGGAAAGTGTCCCAGTTAAGCAGATCAGCCCGCATGGCAGGGGACATCCAGACAGATTTTGTCTGGGGGGTAGACGACAGAGACCCTCCTGCGTGTCAATCTCTATGCCCAGGAAAGAGAGGCAGGAGGAGGGGCCCTCCGTCTTGTCGGCAGCAATGGGAACCCCCAAGGAAGTCTCTTTTCTTTCCCCCAAGGAAAAGAAAAGAGAAAACAGCAAGTCCTCGCATTCAAAAGAGAGACCATGGCCAACCACCCGAAAGTCATCTAGATAATGTGCCACCCCTGAGGAACCTGTGCCAGCCGTCACACACCAGTGTAGAAAAGAACTGAAGGCTTCAAAGAAAGTGCATGAAACCGAACAGCCCATGGGAAAACACTTATTAATGATAAACTCACTGTCCAAGTGGATGACAATGTACCGAAAGGAGTAAGGGTGGAGGGTAAGGAGGCGGAAGGCGGACTCAATGTCCACCTTCATTATGAGCGCGCTTGGAAATTGACTGGTACGTAACGCTGTAACAGGATTCTGGAATGACAATCTTTAACAGAGGAGCCCTGGGAAAAGACATGTGTTGGGTGTGTTGGATTGGTTGGTTGGTTGGTTGGTTGGTTGGTTGGAGTCTAAATTTACCCGGGGCCTTCTTTGGGACCACCCCACCAAAGAAATCATGAAGTCAGCAATGGGGGAGGGGAGGACTGGCCGTTCTACCCAACTGCAATTGTTTCGCCAGTTTGCCTCTAAGGAAGGTAGGTAATTGAGACACTGACTTCAGGTTCCTGGGCGGCGACAGAGAGACTGCACCCTCAATGCCGCCCCTTGGCGCCTTGACCCGGATAACCTGGAGGAAACCGAAGAAGTCACAAGAGAGAAAAGGGGATCGCCTACCCGCTGAAGCACATCCAACCACATCTCTACATCTTTGCAGCCAAACAGGAGATTTGGTTGATCGTCAAATTTCCAGCAGAACTCCTCATTGTACATTCGCCAAGCGTTCCCACGAGTGCGAAGGAACATATCATTAACCAGATGGAGGTGACCCAGGAAGTCACGAACTTCGGAGGGGCGGGTAAGCGTCTCCAAATGCAAGCTTATTAGCCATCCAGTGGGGGTAGGAATGCAGCTGCTCCTCATTGCCACGCTTGCCAGCTGAAACCCTGGGAACCGGTGTCCTAGTCTTGCGCTTTTGCTTACCCGCCTCCTTACCAGAACCCCACTTACCCCAGAGCTGTCAGAGGAGGAGGAGTCAAAAGGCGTGGAAGAAATATGCGCAAGCAAGCTCTTTAAGGTTGAGCTCAAAACCAACTCACCCGCAGCCACCTATGGTGGATGGTCAGGGACAGCAGCAGACGGCTAGTCAGACCCAGCTGTAGATGTGGAGGGAAGAGCCAAGGAAGTATTCAAAACATCAGCAGCGACAGACGAATCTTGTGGCGGAACCACCACCAGAGCACCAGGAGGAACCAACTGCATCTGAGGAGAAATTGAGGAACCGCATGAACAGAGGGCAGCACATCAGCGGTAGAAGCAAGGGACACCGCTGGGGCCTGGGAAGTCACCGCCTGACGAACAGGCCCCCGGAAGGATTATCCTCCACTTATCCAATCTTAAGGTTATCCTCCACTCTTCAATCTTTTAAGCGCTCCCTTAAAACTCATCTATTCAGACAAGCTTACCATATTCCTCAACCTACTTAACAACATGTTCTACACTGCTTATAATTATTCACCAACAATTTCTGATACTAACACTGCTGTGTGACTGGATCACACAGAGCACTGAGCACTTTACGATACAACCTGGCTGGTCCATCCATTGTATAATGATAGCACTTACCCCTTTGTATCAATCCCCAATATCCTATAGAATGTAAGCTTGCGAGCAGGGCCCTCTTCCCCACCCATTCTGTCTGTTACCACCCAGTCATGTCTTATTGCTTGTTAAATTGTAAAGCGCTACGTAATCTGATGGCGCTATATAAAAACCTGTTAATAAATAAATAAATAAAGATCGGTACCCATAAGGGGAATGGGGGTGTCAGCCAAGAGACCGTCTGCCGCGGGCTCACGGGAACCACAATGGTGATGGGGGGGTCACATATCTGGCATGGCAGCAACGGCAGGGGCTATACCTGCTAGACTCATAGGTAGGGTAACCGCGGCAGTAGGAGTGGGAGTAGCCACAGCGGGGCCCGCAGCAGTGGTACCAATGGGGAGGGGAAGAGAGTTGTCCCCGTGTCTACCACTAGAGCGGTGGGTGAGAGCGAGACCTATGACATGACCCACATGGCGGTGTAGGTGGCGGCCCTAGGAATACCCCTTATCTAGTTACCTCCCCCGGGAATGTGGCTAACTGCTAGAATGGGAGCTGAGGAGCTAGAGGACCGTGAAACTGGGGATCCCCTCCCCTGACCCCCAGAACCACAATCCCAATCATAATGTGTGCACAGGCGGGGGGTACTAGACCCCACAGACCTCTCCTGGCACCTGTGCCTAGACATACCGGACAGTTGATATACATTATGGTTCCGGACAGCAGGGGGCACCACAGGGGTACCAGGCAGCTCAACAGCTCCCCTCTCCAACATCCACCATTACAGCTAGGGAAGGGTTAGCAACGTAGCTCTCCAAGATGGCCACTGTACAGGTAACATGCATGCAGGGGTGCAAGAGCGTGCTGCGCCTCCTTGGCGGGGAGTGAAACAATTGGAGCGGTGCCCCAACTAAGCCCCGGATGCAGAGTGTCGGGGACTACGTTGGGAGAATATAGTTCATATAGTTCTAAATTATGATTAATTGTTCAATTGTACCCTATGTAGGGTATTGATATATTAGTTCATATACAACAGACCCCTGTTACAAAATAAAAGTTGTAAAATGTAAAAATGTAAAAATATATTTAAATACTGCTCACAACACAAACAAAAAATAGAATAAGGAAGGAGAAACACACAAGTAAAAAAACAACATAATTCCAACATGAAATAATTCCAAATTCAATTATTATAAAAAGGCACAAGACGGTAAACTGCGGGTCTATGAATGCTTGCAGGTGTGCTTTTTTGCGTGCGATTCACAGTTGCGGCTTGTGGCCAAAAAGAAACTGCGCATTTGCTGCGCTAAAACCCCAATGCCCTCTGTATGGTGAAACTGCTCATTCAAAGTATTGAACAGTGATTAAATCAATGCCTCAGCCCATGCACCAGGATAATGGGAGAAAACCCTGAAATACATGAGTCTCTTTTAATTTCCACAACGTTGGAATACCTAAAAATACCTATTATAGAACACTCACTACTACTACTATATTATTAATATTTTTCATAATGTTTTATATATGCAGTACAGTAAAAATCTTAGCACATACTGTATACAAATGCAGAACAAATGCAAAATACAGAACATTTATCATGTAAAAATAAATAACATAAAGAAATGAAATCTTAAATGTAAGACACAATGGATACAACATAGAACAAACTGAGCATAGTACAAAACATTCAGAGGGCATAATACAAGGACACCATCAAAGAAATACAGAGTAACTTGTAGGACAAATAACCTTGCTTATGAGAACTTTATCAAAGGAATTACATGCAACAACTGAGGTTACAGTACATGCGGAGTCACATGTGCAGACAGTTATATGATAGAAAACACAAGGCTGATAATAAAAAGAATAATAAAAATAATATTAAGTTAGTTAACAGTAATATTTTTTTTTATCATCTTTACTATATGTAGTTTATTATATATATTTATATATTTTATTATTATATATTATATTATTATATATGTAGTATTATATACATATATAATGATATATTTTGTGGCTTGTGGCACTCACTGATAACTCCTTGATTTTGGCCAGTGTGCTCGCCTTATAGACAACGAGCAAGAGAAGGGGCACTCTCGGACTATAATCTTTGAAATATCTTTACTTTATTTAGCAATAAGAATCCATCTCTGTTTCCAAAGTTTCAGAGACTTAAGTTTCTTTCATCAGAGATCTGATTATTATTTTTTATATCATTAATTCTATGTGGGAGTAAGATACTTAAATATAAAGAATGATTTTATAAATAATAGTATGAATCTAACTAGTCAGATGAAATTGCTTTTTAATTCTTTTATATGTAAAGTTTAAGCTTCTTTTTAACAGTTAAAATATAATTCTATTTTTTCTATATCTATTTATTTTATCTATTTTTATGTTCTTTTTTAAAGAAAATTATATATGGACATGTGATTTAAACATAAATCACCAAATACACAAATAGACTCCAGACTGCATACCATACATTAGTCTCCACAATGGTGGTTAATGTATAGAATTGGACAGACTACACGATCAATATTAGTAAGATGTTCTATAAAATAATAATAATAATAATAATAATAATAATAATAATAATAAATATATTTATGAATCATTTTTCATTCTTACTTTAATTATGATGTTTGCAAAAATGTAAGTCAAGTTTAAATTTGTTTTGTGAAGTCAAAGAGTCAGCATGGATGAGGAAGAAGTAAGGGGTGCAGCAGCATTTATTTTGTCTCCAGGCAACTGAGATGAAGGCAACTGAGATGAAGTTACACCACTGGATGCAAGTTAACTTTAATCAAGCAGAAAATAAACATACTGCATAATTCTAAATTTAACCTGTAGAATAGAGATGAGCAAAGAAACTTAATCTTTCAGCTCTAATTCTTTTATAACAGTTTAGATTTGCCTTCCCTCGTGGATAAATCTCTGGATAAGTTCCTTTGCATGTAGGACTAAATCTAGAGTTTTTTGTGGCTGCAGCTTGCGGCACTCCACTCAATCCAGAGGTGCATCTTTCATCTAAAACACATACCGCGGTATAGCACGCATGAAATTGGGCATCCCTTCTGACCCTTTATCCTGCTTCAGTGAGAGCCGTAAGCACAGAGGTTTCTATAGTCACAGTCTCTGCACTTTCAGCTCCATTTATTTTGAATTCATTAAAAAGTCGGGATAGCAGCGGCTGCCAGTATTGATGGTAAAACATGAATTGTTTTTTTAATGCTGGATTTTCCAGTATTAAGACTCCTATTTACATAATATTTATTTATCAATAGTGGTGTATAGTAGTGGCATGCTGCATATCAATGACAGATTGGTAAGTAAAAAAAAAATATTGTCATGAGATTATGTAAGCGCAGGGCGCATCACCTGCTAATCTGCATATTTAAATGAGAAAAACTTCCCTTCTCTCATTTAAATAAGTGATCTAGCAGACAGTTGTGCTTGCAGATGGATGGGCACATGTGCGCAAATCGACTTTTCCCTGTGCATCAACCTGATTTTGGTCTTGTTTAGTACAAAAGACCCCTTTTCCATTGCAGTGTGAACCTGGGTTTTAAAGGGAAACCCCCTTTCCACTGCAGTGAAAAATCCCAGTAAAAACCCTACATTGGTCCCCGGAGAAAACCTGGGTAACTTGACCTCGGTTTTTGTTCCTGGGACCCATTTCCACTGACAAAAAAAACTGGTTTGACCTGGGTTTTTTTGTCAGTGGAAAAGGGGAATAATACACATTTGTGCCACTTGACCCTGGTGCAAGTACATATACAGATCTTCCTAAAATGATGTATGCTTTGCATGTACACACATTTACCCATTTACTAGTCAATCTAAAAACTGCTTCAAATCTCACCAAACTTTACCTTATGATTAACATGGCTCTGAATAGAAATAAATCTATTCGCTTGGTAACTACATTTAATGGGCTGATTAAAACGATTGCGCCATAAGACTGTCTGACAGTTTTTGAGATAAGCTCTATTTTTTACATTATATCATGTTTAATATTACAATTAAGATTTTATAAGCTTGTGTGACATCCTCTAAGTGGAAAAAACCTTTGCATATTGCAGCTTCCTGATATACATTTTTGATGGAGCTATACTGACAATTTAATGAAACCTTTTGATCAAGAATTGATGGAACATGGACACTAATTATGCATTTATAAGTCAGTTATAAGACTTTCTGAATGGTTCAGTGAGCTTGCAATTAGATAGTATCCTACTGAGAGATAATCATGCAGCACAGTTTATGTATATTATATTTTCTATTTTTCTGAAGGTGGTAAGGGGATTTCATTATAAACACCTAATAAGTCCCCCTCCCCCGTTAAATTCTTGTTAGACATGTGCATATAAATTTAGCATTTAATGAGAATCTCTGTATATGTACAATTAAGTACATGTGTAGCTGATTAAACTGGTTAAAATGTATATCTAGGCTTATGCATAGCATTTATAATATTTTTTTAACTGTAAATGTCACGAAACCAATTTATTCTGCGAAAATATATAAATAAAAATAGATAAATTTAAAATAAGAAATTATTATTGTCATGTATATTATAGGTTTATATATTGTATGTATGTATGTAGGAGCTTGTACATAAGTAATAAGCATGTGTGTAAAATTCAGTGGGCTCAGAATCATGTGTAATAGAAGACTGGATCCAAAGTTTTAGGTGTCCACAACGTGCTGCTGCACTGTCCGGCCTATCCAGGGGTGTGTGTATTAGAAGCTGCAGTCTCAGCACTTTCATCCCATTAATCTTTTTTTCACTGCAAGCATTACAGCATTAAAAAAAAACCCATTAAATTGTATTTTTATCAATTGCTGTGTATATCGCTACAGTACAACACCCACATTTCTATCAATGGAAACAAATGAAGAAAAAACTAATTTTTTAAACAATAATATTTTTTTAATTTTCTAGTTTTTTTTTCAATTTAGAAAACAGTTTTTAAATGTGTGTGTTTTAACTCTGAATTGGACACATTGAACCAGTTCCAGACTTTACGTCAGTGGTTCCCAAACGGTGTGCCTAGGCTCCTTGGGGTGCCGCAATGCTCTTTGGGGTTCCACAGAATGTTTTTTCCAACAAAGTACCACGGTGCTAGTGTTACTTAGAAACACAATTTTACATCTTGTTTAGGAGCAGCACAATATCTGATATCAACCTGAAGTTTTTATGTCGTACCTAATTTGTTATTACGTGATTTTGACACAAAAAACTTTGAAATTATTTTGTCTTAGAGGTGCCTTGAAAAATGATGGAGACCTCGACTGAGAAGAGTGCCTCGACTGAGAAAGTTTTGGAACCACTGCTTTATGTACTTACTCATGACGTAGGTAAATCCAACATGGGTAAAACCATGTTGGATTGAATGGGAGTTATATTTCATTAGTTGAGTGAGTTGAGTGATGATGTTTTCTAGCCGAAGTCTAATAACAGTGTAACAGTCAAACTGGTTTTCTCCCTGCATACAAAATCCCCAGCAATTCAACATTTGGTTTTGCCAAGTTGTGGTTAAGTCTGGATCTGATCCATTGTTATTCTTTTTCACATATATGGTAGCACAGATATTCTTCCATCCCTTTTCGTTGAAGTATGTGCGGCTTTGTTTTTTATTTAAGTTATTTTATAAATGTATATATATTATGTGTTTTAACAATATTTTTGTAGTTATATGTTTGCAATGTACATTGTTTATCATATATTTTATAAACTACTAAGTAGTAATAAGTTTCTGTTATCCATAGAATGCAATGTAAAAAACTAAATGCATTTTGCTAAAATAAACAATATTAATATTGAATACCAACATTTTACACAAACATAAATTATACATTTTCATGTAATTAATCTAAAATTAGGATCAGCCATTGCTGCCTCCTCTCCAGATTTTCACGGGACAGCAATTTCCTAGACCCTCCATGTCCTACACTTGTGCACACAGAATTTTACAACCTACCAAACAACACTTCTAGTAGTTTTCTCTTTCACTTTATAATCGCACCTGATACTTGCACCTATGCCACGTTATTGCTATTGCAACGCTATTTCACTTGGAAGGTTCTGCTGTTCAAGTTTGCACTAAGGCCTGTTTCGTGTCTGAACCTTATCAGCAAAATGAAAGAAGACTGGCTACAGGCAGCATCCTCCCAGACAAGTGGCTGTAAGCAGGGACTGTCTATTATGGCTTTGACCAAAACCTGGCCTTCCTTCCAGCTACCCAGCTACATGAGCCTACTTACTTGTTTGTTCGCACCTTAATAGGAACTGGGTATATTTAAAGTGATTCTTTAATAAGCCAGTACAAACTTTTTAAACTCCTTTTCATTTAATACATGCAAAATGTTACAGGATTATAGGCATGTTCTAAATTGCAAGTTGTTTCGGAGAATCTCCGTGTTGTTTCCAATTACGAAGTTTAGTTATAATAATCATAGAGTTTTCATTTTAAATGCTATGTAATTCCTCATTTTTGATACTTTCTGTAATCTTTATGATTTAGTTTACATAATTGCAACACATTATAAGTAAGAACCATGTAATGCACCTGTTGTTTTTGCTACATACCAATAACACATAATCATGCATACAGATAAAATAGAAAGGGACCATGCAGGATTTTCCATCAAAAATATTCTTTGTATTAGGTGAGAGTATAAGGACAAATAATCAAATCCTTATTTGAGGTTATGCCTTTAGAATATACATTATGTCCCACTCCTACAACTGCTGTCTAAAATAAAAAAAAACCATAATTGTAGGCATAATAATATGAATTAGAATTAAATGATGTTTTCAACAGTAATACAGAAGTGAACTGGTCCCAATGAAATGAACCTACCTTGTCCTGGATCCTGACTGTGACAATGTGCTCATTGCTCTCTCATGTCCGGTCTTAAATTTTGAGTCAGCAGTATACACTATGAAGCAGAGGCCCAGGTCATGACTAAAACTGATACACACATCCATAGCTCTGCCATGACACACGCACATGTTAAACACAAGGGTGAAAAATTGTAGGGCTGTGGGGGTATGCAGGGGGGAATAAAACTGCAGGGATGTGGATGTGGAGGAAAACTAACAGATCGTGTATCATTGTGTAGTAGAAGTAGTAGAAAATGAAAATAGATAAATACTATATTTATGTGATCTATGATTAAAAATTAAAAGGTTAAAAAATAAAAATAAGACTATAAATTCCAGTTGATTTCATTAAGTAGCGCAGAAAAATTGATCTCCTTATTCAGTCCATAAGGTGACAAACACTTTTTTACATACACCTATTCCAAGCCCACAACTTTCAGATCTTGCCATAATGAAACCAAGAGGAGAGTCTCACACTAGTAGGTGATTTTATTTTCTTTCTGAATTTTATATAGAAACTACATGTTCTAAAATTCTTTGTTTGAGTAGGTATAACTGGAGACAATAAAATATATTTTGGGAGTTGTAATTGTGACAGGGTCATGTAAAAGCCGGCATAGGGTTCCCTGGGGGCTGGTAGGGAGAGAGGGAGGGTTCACCATCCACAAGGCCAGTCCTGGTCTTGAAGCCTGTGTAGGCCTGATCAGGTGTGCCCCTGTGTAATTTCTTTATGAGGTGTTTGATGGGTGTGTTCTGGGTCTCACTTTGAACTCACTATCCTGGGGAAGGATTGTACAGACTGTGTGGGAGAGACCCTGGAATACCTCTGGGTCCATGATCCTTATTTGTGTTTTTTATTAGAGACAGTCAGGAAGACTCATGTTAAGTTAGTGGCCGACGGGCGAGGATTTTGATTTTTGTTTTTTTTCATAAGTGGAATAAAACTGGCTGAGGCGAGTTGAACCAAAAGCTGGTGTTTGTCTACAACTCACTGCTGGGAATTCCCTCCCGCTCACACAATTAAGAAAATCACAGATCCAATAGGTCTTGCCATTTCTACTGATGATAGATTCTGTTTTAGTCATAGACTGAAAGGCCTTGCATCTCCCACAAAGGAAAGCTCATGTTGTCTTTGATTTATTGGGATTTTTGGCCAAAAATATAAACAAACATTGTACATTGGCCTGAATGGTGAGTGAAATTTATTTATTCATTATTCATCAATAAAAATAAAATTCAATGTAATAGTATTTATAATGGTTAGATTATTTAGTTAATGTTGAAAATGGTAGTGCAGGATTCTTTAAGAAACATATTATGGTACCAATGACAGGTCATGCTGGCTCATATAGTTTTCTATGTGCCAGTATGATCTGGCACACATGGCCATACTGCCACTTTATGTTCTATAGAAATGATTTTTCTCTTGTTTTTTACAGAAATCTGTTAATTAGAAAGATATTGATTGAGTACGTTGTGAGTCAATAGTACATAAGCCTGAATCTGGTCCAATGTTATAAATAAGACAAGTGTTGTGAAAAATACAGAAACCAGCAAGCATTCCTGAATACCATTTCTGAATATGGAAGCCCAATGTAGGACGCATTTCAGTGATAAATCTAAATATTAAAGAGTATCCAAAAAACAGAGATGTAAAATCTGTAATCTTTCAATTCACAGATTAGAAACATTTTTATTTAAAGGAGAGCCACAGGGCATTGCACTCCTCTTCCTCGCTCAGGTCCCTGTTACAATGTGAGGTAGGTGTATACTAAAATGTTTTTCTTTTCAGGGCACAGTTTGACAGAAGCATTGGGGGGCAGATGCTCAGGTTGGCGTATTTGGTTTTAGTTAAGTGTGGTCGTAGTTAAACAAGTAATTAGTTTATATAGGGAGCCAGTCCTAGCGGCCAGATCACAGTGTTGGCATCCCATTGTGAATAGGTTTGTCTTGGTTTTATAGCATTTGTCCACCATTATTTAGACACCTGGTTCTCATTAGGTAAAGTAAGTTGCATTATGTAAGGACCTCTGACTTCTACTGCCACCTTAAAAATTATAGTCATCAATTCTAATTAGGTCTAATTTAATAAACTGGGTCCTCTTTTTTTAAACCCAAAATCACTTGTGTCATTATTGTGTCCAGTTTTTGTGCCTTGGGACCACAATAACATATAAATCTAGGGGAACAGTCTGTTTTACAGAGCAAATGGAAGCTAATTTGTGTCATCCTCACGTCTCTCATGTACATGTACAGTGAAAATACACACTGCACTGCACTTATACCTAAAACATCCTGGCAGAGCTCTGAGGCTTTACTTTTGACAAAGTAATAGATCAGAAGCACCATATTACTTAAATATTAACATTTATTTCCACTCTAATTTTCTCTGACCTTTTTAAATGGTAAATAATTTTCCATTTTTTATTTCAAAGACACACATGTTTACCGGAATACTGTGGGGATGTGAATTCAGAACTTCAAAACAGTTCTTCTGGATCCAGTCCATCATGTTTAGGTATTAGATTTTTTTGCCTGCTTTATTATGCATATTATCAAACCTTTCATGTATATTTACATAATCATCAGTGGTACATCTACAATGACCTTTTAAATATCTACAAAACACATTCTGTTGGGGAAATTGGATTCCTCCAGCCTTATGGTATATTTATTTAAACATACACCTGGACATATTTATCTGACATTGTGTCCACTATGTTGCTACAAGAACTGTCATGTTTTTCTTGCTTTCTACATTTACAAATGCAATGTGAGTGTCTATGCTTTTGACACAACTATCAAGCGTTTTGCTGTAATTCAAAGCACCTATTATTTGAAGCATACTGAGAAGTAACAGTCATTAACTGAGGGAAAGAATCAAAAATAAAACATTGCAAACATTACAACTGAAAAGATGAGACACTTATTTGCAAATGTACAAAAGACGAAGAAGATTTCCAAAGAATTTATTTTATTTCTCATTGTTCAACATCACAGCTGCTATGTGAAATTACTGACAATAGTGAGAGTTTAACTCCCACCTTCCACTTTCTTATTATTCTTGTCTTTTCTGTTTTATTACACTTTCTCAACAAATTAATTCACTAAATAAAAATGACTTCTGATTTGTTAACAAAATTATATTAATGTGTACATATTTACTCCAATAATTATATATGCTATATATTATAAAAAGTCTTGATGGTCAGTTAATGGTTTTCTCATTATACCCCTCCAAAAATTATTTTTATAAAACATCCTACCTATACACCTAAATAGAATTTTGAAACTGTGCTACCCTTTTTAACCTAGAGTAAATAAATTAAATAATACTATTGCAAATAATTTCTTTTGGCAACTTTATTAACAGTTAAATTACTTAAACTGTTAAATGGAAACTTGGACCAGATACCTGCTTGTGAGCGTCTGTGCCTTAATGCAAGAAAGGGGAGTTCAGTCCACTCTCTCTTCCCTAACGTGTATGGTTCTTCAGTACACTTACCTGTCCTGAAGGCTCCCTTAACTTTATACACTGATCTGCTTCCTTTGCGAAGCAGATAAGTACATAAAGATTTTGTAATGTCCCTTACGTGGCTAATAATGAAAACCTAGCCTCTCGTACGTGGCTAACATGTGCAAAACAGAAATTGAATACACGTTAGTTATGTAATAATAACATCTTCCGTTCTTATGCGCAGATGTTATGATTGACACGTGTTATTAATTAAAGCTTAAATGCCGGCCAGTGAATTGGTCCCTTGTTTCATCCACTTGATTTTTTTTTATATAGAGTCAGGCCTATCACTTCCTGGGGACAGGGATAACCTTGCTAATTCATGGTTCGAATGGAGTAAACCTTGCATGGTCTAACCACCACCTGCTTTGAACATTTATAAATGTAACAAAAAACACAACACAAGTTTGTTACTTTATTAATTAAATTTATTATAACTTATTCAAATTTATAACTAACTTAACATATCTATAATTGATGGGGGGCCAATAAAACAGTCGAAATGATATGTAACAAAATTCAGATACAATACAAATCTCAATATTTTAAACCATACTATTATATCTGTACTTTAAACCTTAACGCAGTCTTGGCATGACCTTAACTAATAATGTGTGAGACCATCCGCGTCGGACACATCCCACTTGGCCAAACTTTAGAATTTTTCAAGTAACTTTATAATGGCCAAATAACTTTACCAAATCATCAAATAACTTTGCCTGGGCTGATCTGTAACATAAGATGTGTCTCATTAAACTAACAAAATAATCACCTTAATAAAAATACCAAATCCTACATATAATGAGGCTGTTTTACCGCCACAGTCCGTGAACCTAAAGGACAGACCCGCCACCATCACGCTGCTCTAACCCTCTCAATGCTTCAAATAGCTGTTCTAAAAAGAGCTGTAACCCTACCTTGGATAAGTGCACCCCATCTGATCGGTAAAACTGTAAACAATTGAACTTGAACTCAGGATGTGGAATGACAGAACCTCCCTCTGACTCTATGAACACCATCTGATTCGGGCCACCATGACATAGCTTGGGATAGATCTCTTTTGATTTCTTCTTGTACTTCCCAAAGGGTGACCTGTATCATTTCCGACTAGATGTATAATAATTAGAGGGAGCTGGATTAGAAATAAGTAGCCTAGCCATTGTGTCTAAAAATGACGACCATGATAGGCCACAAAACCCAAACCATTTAATTTGAAATGGCAGAGATGAAGCAAGAGATGATGATGTGTTGTGTAAAGCCGCGCAGTGTATGTATGAATGGCCAAATATCCAAACAACTGGGAATTCATTGTGACCAGCTGTGAAAATAAATGGTGAGTCATTATTAGCTATTATGAAATAACAAATCATAATTAATCTACGCATTAACGACTAACACTAATGACTAATGATTTACTACTTAACTTCTCTACTTAACATTTGTTGACCTTATCACACTCATATTCGCCAAGAATACTGAGTGTCAAAACTTGAGAAAAACTTCTACCATGTTCGTAAAGAGCACTGGTCTATCCAAAAAACACCCTGCATAATTGACTGTGCTTTCCATGTTCGCAAAGAACACTGGCGCACCCTTGCTATTGATATTATTAACTTAAGCATACTAACGATCTATCTACTGAAAGAAAGGAAAAACACAAACTCCAACCCAGTTGTTTTCTTATTCCTCGACATTATGGCAATTATGACATATGGGGAATTGGGCTTATGTATTTCCTGTATGCATTGGAACTCCATCTACCAAGTCTTCTAATGGTAGAGGCTGATGCTCCGTGAGCTGCAGCAGAAGAGGACGCTCCAATACGGAATGAATGCGATCCATATAGAATGGTGGAAAAACCAATGCCTGCAATACACTTCTTCAAAATGGCATTGAATTGATCCGTTGACGTGTGCAAACCAATTAATACCAGAAGAGGGTCTTCTGACACGATAAACTTCTCCCAAACGTACTGGACAACTAACTTCTCTAGAGTCTTTATTTAAAACTACCCACTTCCCTCTGCCCGTCTGATCTGTCTAACTGCAATGTAAATAGCAATGCATTGAGTCTGATAGCATAAGGACATTATTAGCTTGCAGGCAAACCAAAGCAGATAAACCAGATTGTGCTGCTATCTCGCTTACTCTGAACGCTCCCGCAAATGCAAAAGCAAAAGCAGTTTGAAATAATAGTGCTTCATAGTTGTCTGTGGTCATGGAATGTAAAATGTGTATTAATTTATTCAAAATAGAAAGGGTGATGGGCCTACGTCTCTCTGGTGTGGGAGGTCTAATGCATGCCCATCCGTTTGGGGCTTTACGTATGACAATATTTTTTTGTGAAATCTTCAACGCCTCTAAGGTTGTTCAGGAATGATATAGGGGCTAATGTAGAGCCAACGTTACCTAACTTGTACTCACCCATCATAAACTTTGACAAGCAATTAAGCAGATTTGTATTAAACGCTTTCCAAGACTTAATAAAAGACTCCCAAGCTGCCCATGCTGCTCGATATTTTCTGATGGTAGCAGGCGCCAAAGAATTTATGGCCAGCTCCTCTAAACCACCCCAGCGACCTGCCAGATAAAGATAGGACATGGAGTTGGCTGGCTGTTAGCGTCCGGTGCCAATTTGCGGAATCTAGACCAATGTCGGCAAGAAAGGGCATCTGCTATTCCGTTATCTACCCCAGGGATGTGTGTTGCCTCGAAATGTTAAATTGTAGGCAACGGAGGATAAGGTGCCTAAGTAATCGTATCACCAATGCAGAAGATGTGCTCTGCCTATTGATGATATGCACTACCACCTGATTATCGCATGCAAAAATTATTTGTCTATTCTGGCAGTGCGTGGCCCAAAGTTCTATCGCTACCACTATGGGGAATATTTCTAGCAATGCTAGATTTTGCGCGAGGCCCTTCTTATGCCATGATGCCAGCCATGAGCCTATGCACCATTCCCCATTAAAGAAGGCCCCGAACCCTGTGCTCCCTGCGGCATTGGTGAAAAAATGCATCGCCTCTTTCGCAATTGGGGGAGGTGGCCATACGTGCACACCAATGAATTGATCTAGGAATGTGTCCCAGATGCCCATATCTTCCTTTAATTCGCTGGTTAAGTAGATTCTGTCTCGTGGTTGCTTAAAGCCCACCGTCGCACACTCAAGTCTACAACAAAATACCTTCCCTAATGGAATTACCCGACAGGCAAATCTCAGTGATCCAACTGGTGATTGTAATTCTTTTAAAAACATTTGACTGGCTGACCGCGCTAGTTTTATCTTTGTGTGCAATTGGGATATTTTTTGTGCAGTATGATAACCTGGTGGACGGACCCTCAGTTTTATCCTGGGCAATAGGTACCCCTAGGGAGTGGAACAACACCTTAATGGAAAAAAGTAAAAATTCGCAGTCTGAGGTATCGTGGGAGCCTGCTACCAAAAAATCATTTAGATAGTGGGTGACGGCATTCGCACCTGTGCCTACTGTGATACACCATTCTAGAAAGTTACTAAATGTCTCAAAATAGGCACGGGATATCGAACAGCACATTGGCAGGCATTTTTCTACATAATAATTTTGCTTAAAATGAAAACCCATAAATTTAAATGACTCAGGATGAAGTGAGAGTAAACGGAATGCAGATTCTACCTGGGCCAAATTGACTCCCACTCTGCCCAACGGCTATTATATCCTGTTCTTACTCCTGTGCAGGCTTAGACATTTCTTGGGATGTGCTTTGTGAAACCGCCAAGCTTGACAGTTCAGGGATCCTTGTCTTTTTCCTGATGTGAACTAGATTTACATCTGAAACAGAGGCAATGTTATTGTCTGAATTATCTGTTGAAGAGCCACCAGGTGGTTCACTTGTATCAGATGGTGACTCCGTTGAGGAAGATGATGATGATGATGACGATTCCTGATAAGCTGTCCCTTGGTAAGGTAATGCCTGGTGCTGGTAATGGCCATATTGTTTTTGTACCCATGGCCAATCCATGTAAGGGTGCGGGGGGCCCATAGAGCCGGGCCAATAGGGCCATGTCGCAGCATTAGGGTGATATGGGTTTGGAGGGTAAACCCCTAAATCCTTCCTTATCCTCTGTTTACCTTTACGTGTGTCCTTGATAATTCCCTATTGGAAACTTGCTCATGGTCCCCTATTGCCATATCAACCTCTTCATCAAACTGAACTCTGCTCTTCCTTGAATTCTTTGTGTGTGAATACAATCTTCTATTTCTATTCTCATTGGTGTAATGCTTAGACCTTTGCTGTCTCTAATCATTATGTCCCTCCTTTGACTTTTGGAATGGTGCTGTGGGTGAGATATAATCTCCTGAGTCCCTCCTCTATGAGTCGCCACTCTTTCCCTAGCAGTTAGTCCCTTTCCACCTGCTATTCTGCCTCAATCCCATTTCCCGCCTTTTTGGGCGTCATCTTGTGAGCCCCTGTTCGACCTCCTTACCTCGCTGACCGCTGATGCAGCCCTGCTATGCGTTGCTGCTACATAAACCGCTGAACTTTCGCGGTTTTCTGACCCTTTCTCTTTGCCATGGGAAGCCGAACGCTGCTCCGCACGTGAGAAAAAATATTAATTGAAATAAGAGTAGAAGTAAAGTTTTCGCTTAGGGAGGTAAATAGATAGATTAGTGTTATGGTGTTTTAATTCCTGTTCTTAATGTCCAGCCTGCTTGAAATCCGATCAGTGAAAGACCTTGAGTTTCCTGTGATGCTTGCTGATGTGCTGAATCCCCTAGCTCCGCCCCTTTTTCCCATCACCTATCCTGATGTTCATGTCAGTGGTCTGGCTGCTGTCGGCCCGCCATCAAGTTTAATGGCCTCGGCTTAAATGAATTAACCCTGCGTTTGTCTTCTCATGCAGGACTGGATCTAGTCCAACATGTCTATTTAACAACAATGAAAAGTCCAACTTCCAGAGCAAAACTAGCCAAAAAGCCTTATGGTGACTTGTGTGTCACCATAAAAAGCAGCAATTTTCATTGGGATTACAAATGCAATTTCTGGCAATTTTTCAAAAATTTTCGATTTTGACAAGTTACTATGCAACAATTTTGGATGAATTTAGATGTCCATCTTTCAGATATTTTGTTCCAGGACACAGTGAGATGGGGTCATCTTGTGCTGACTTGTATGCAAATCACTGCGAGTTGTATTGAAATGATGATACTTAAAATCATAACCTTTATAAAATAGTCCTCACTACCTGATTCCAATCTGTGTGCTTTTGGGAGTTAAGTTGAGGCAGGGAGAGGAAGCTGCACCTGTGTCAACCCCTTTGGACTGTACAGGTGCATGGAGGTCAATTGCACAAAGGTCTGATAGTGGTCCAGTCTCACACACCTCACTTACACCAATTTTGAGGATCAGCTTTGGAATCTCTTGCCTCCAAAGATTATAAAGGGAGTGGAGGTCTGTGACACTGATGCACATTAATAACAAACATGGTTATGTTTTAAATGTTTTTTTATTTAGGTTTTTGAACATTACAATGTCTTGTTTTTAAAAACTTAACATTAGAATTAGAATAATAAAAAAAAATTATATATATATATATATATATATATATATATATATATATAAAAATCAGGGCTCGAAGTGGGGGGGTATATGGGGGTATGACATACCGGCACTTGTCACACTGTTGTAATGGAAAAATTTAAAATCTCCATTGACTTCCATTATTATCTGTGTTTCCATACCGCCACTTCTGAATGTCCATACCCCCACTTCTAAATTTCCACTTCGACCACTGATATAAATAATATAATTCATATCTTGGCTTCCTTTGATGCAGATGCTCCAGAGACTGCTGGTGACTGTGGTATCTTACTAACACCTCCGGAGAGTTGTTAGAGTATTTAAAATAAAAAATAAAAAATATTTGTTTGATATTAAAATTTGTAGAATATGTGACCCTGGTTATCCTGTTTATACAAATTTCTTGCAGCCATATTTTTCAAGAAGCATGTACCAAATATGATTGTATGCTGTACTGTATTGACTAAGATTTGTTTTTTAAACATTGAAGTGTTGTTTTTTTCTACATTATGTGGTGAATACATACATTTTTTTTTCTTAGATAGTTGAAAAATTTTAAATACTTACCATGTTATTCATTTACAAGACCATCCTATCAAACACTATCTCCACCACCACGACCGCCATAGGCTGCCAACACAGTGCCATCTATTATCAATTATGATAATATCAATTATGATAATGATGAAAGTTGACAACACTCATCACATTGGCATTAAACGGGCAGCAAAACATCAACCTCTTGCAACTGTTATCTGAGATGGCAGGTATACAAAATGGCAGTGAACTCACATGTCCTGAAAGTGAGAAAAAAGCTTAATCATGATATGATTTATTTAATGCAACAAGCATCGTCATCTTTTCAGTCAACTCCAGCAGTCACTCAAGTAACAACGTCATTTATTTTACCGTATGTCCGTGGTGTTTGGCAAAGAGTAGATGGGGCTGTGGTTTAGAGTAAGAGACAGAGCATCATTTTCCAAGAAAATGAAATTGTTTAAAACATTGAAATTCAGGAACATCAGGACCAAAATTTAATTGGTGAATATTCAAGTTTGTCCTAGACAAACTTATATTATAAAACAAAATAGGGACGCTTGTTATGGATACCTCTCTGCTGCGAACACTACAGTGTTCCCACTTAAAATCCCACTTTATTAAACAGACAGTTCAAACAAATACAGAAAAACATAGAGGGGTATATTTACTAAGCGGCGAGATTGCAGTGAGATTGGAAAGGGGGGATGTTGTACATAGCAACAAATCAGATTCAAGCTTTCAGTTTCATTTTACACACTGGAGAATGTGAACTCAAATCTGATTGGTTGCTATGGGCAACATCCCCACTTTTCAATCTCACTGCAATCCCCCATAGTGTGCACAATGTGTTAGTATTAATACTAAAAAAAATAATATTAATTAATAATATTATTTTTCTAGTCTTAATACTAACCTATTGCGCACACCTTATATTTTTCTGTATTTATATTTTAAAAAATAAATGTGACAATAAAAACATTTTATGTTGCACATTGTTTTGTAGTTAAATGGTAAAGTTATTCATATAAAAAAAAAACACTTAGACACACATTCTTAAGGTAACACATGAACAAGATAATATGTGTTTATGAAAGTTCAAATGCTTAGCACAATACATTAAAATACTAAACATACTTAAATGAAAAACGGTTTTCAATAATCAACTGCCTTATCTAATTCCCTGACTGACTACTGTGCTCACAGAGAGATGTGACAATGTCTCCTGCTTGCTCACTATTTATTGCAATATCCTCTGGCCAAGGTTGTAAGGCCAGATGCAATAAACAGATTTAAACTGAGGAGGACTACGTTCTATCATACCTCTGCGAGGACTGAACTCTCTGAACTTGTAATTATATATATCGATTATTTTATTGTTTTGAAAAAAAGAACAATCTACAAAATATCTCTCTAGATAAAAATGTCTTTTTTTTAGCATTGGAATCCCCATTATGTTTCTTTATCAAATGCAGCAGCAAGTTGTAGTACCAGTGGTAAATTTCTTTTTATATATTTATCAGTAATCTACCTCAGTATTTCATTCTATTAGAGATATCTAACAAACCAAAACTTTAATACCCATTCCCATATGAAATTCATATATACCAAGGTTCAGTACTCAATCAGAGATCAAAACATCAAAATACAGCAAAAAAACGACTTCCAGTCACTGAATATGTCACTAGGTGTACTATGAAAATTAAAGTTATATATGTATTAAAGATTCCAATTTACAGTATATGTTTTTACATTTGAGGAAAGATGCTTTATTTTACACTTCTGTCATTCTTATATGTAACCCTGGGAAATGTTTCAACAGAGGAAGAATATTTCACACCATATGGATTTAGAAATGATATTTATTTTTTTTACCATGTTTACTATGTGTTTGCAAAGAATGTAATATAAGTTACCATAGTAATTATTGAACCATACTTCTATGTGAATAAAATTAAAATATAATATTAAATATATTTATAGAATATTTAAAGTTCATATTCATATCATATAATTTGTAATTTGTGTTTAAGCATTTTCTATCTACCCTAATATCTTTATGTTTAGATATTGCATTGCTGAATTTTATTGTAAAGGAAAACAGAAATAACAAAGAAGAAAACATAATACAACAATTACATTCTGGTAGTACTAAAATGTCTAATAAAATTTGGCTTATCGACCATTATTTTTAATGATGGTTGTATGGTAGAAAGTTTCTGTCATTCCTTTAAGTGTTAATAGTGGAGAGTGGCGTAACTATGGAGGGTGCAGGGGGTGCAACTGCTATGTGGCCTGGTTTCTATGGGTCCCCTGAGCCAAGGGGGCCCGCAACACCTCACTGCCACACACTGTCACTACGTATGGTCCCCATCCCAGCTGCTCTGCCCCACGATGCAGGGAGCTCAGAATTGGGTTCTCTCAATCGTGGCGGGAGTTTCTAGTAGCACGGTTGTTATGATAACCACGCCTAACAAAGCAGGAAACCTCACTGATGCTACTAAGGTTCTCCTACTTTGTTAGGCATGGTTACCATATCAGCCACACTACTAGAAACTTGAAATCCCACCAACTGCAAATTTACCAGCTATTGCTGGAAAAAATATACGTATTTTATTGATGCTACATAGATGGTGTCCCCCATGGGTGATTTTCTTCCTCACTCCACTTGATCCTATAATTATAAGTGTAATAAGGGAGTCTCACAAAATAGCAATAAGCTCATTGAGCATCCTCCAAACATTTCACATAGAAAGCTAAGGGTGTAGTAAAGATATAAGTTGTTCTATTCAGAGGCAATGTTTCTTTATAAAGCTCTCTGTGGACCTGGTTGAGACTTTTTTAGTGGCTGACTGTGTGCTTTGCTATCAAAATGAGAAAACAGGCACTATAGTGCTCATATGAGCTGTCATGTTCCCTGCTCTTCATCCTCAGAGGTTTTCTTCCAGTTCTTATTTATACCCATCTAACAGTTATTAAATAGTTATCAAATACGTGTTATAATGACTTTCTGAATGAATTGTTGCACATTGTCATACATTTGGCTCAAGCTTTTTAATGTGCATTTTTATTTATAGGGGTTGTTTTGCCTTAAAAGGAACTGATTCATGTCATTTTAAGTGACTTTATTGCACATCCCTCTTGAGATAAGCACCTTGGAAATGTTGTGTTTGAAGTCTACAACTCTAGACGTCCCAAGCTTCAAAGTCAAAAGATGGATGCAAACAACTTCAGATACTACTTGGGAATGTTATCTATCTCTATTCCAGTATAATATAACTTGCTCATAGAAATTTACATATTTGATCTTTCTGGGAATTTAGGGTCAAACCTACATGCGAGGCATAGGTTCTGCAGGCGTTCTCTTTATCACAGTTAATGGTCTCCACCCACTGTTTTAATGCAAAAAACATACATGCTGTATGATGCTACAAAAATGCTAAATTCAAAATCCACCATGTTTCAACACAGTGGACCAGATCCAGACTTGAAGCAAGAGAGGAGGGAGGAATGAGGGCCGATTAAGCCCAAGACAGGATAAACTGTGACCCGTACACAGGTGCAACCAAAGTTGAAAGTATCTGATGATGTGAGGAGAGACCTCCCCTTGCCTCCCCATAGAAGAGAATGATCCAAGTGGGAGGTCCTCTTTTGCCCACTCTCCCTGTTTGTCTGATGCAGGCAGACTTAGCTAGTTATTTATGCCATTTGTTTTTAAGGTGGATCACTGGGGCGTTTGGAATGAGCTGTTTTATTTTTTTACTGTAGTTGTTCTTTGACTTAATTGCTTTGCTCTGTCACCCATCAAATTTAAAAGTAATAGATATTATAAAATTCAGCAAAATTCTCAATAAAATAAAATTAAGGACATGGCAAATTTGTGTGTGTGACTTATTTCTAGTCATTATAGTGCCAATGTCGCTTTGCGCTGTATTTTCCGTGTATAAAAAGCTGCAATCGTTCACTACCAATCTTGACAGGAAGAAACGCACAACCAACTTTTACCAGTCATTCGCTCGGCATTGAATCGGCCCCTAAGTATTGGTTTGCTAAAAGTGCAGATGTCAACCATGGGAAGCTTAAGTAACACCTGGGAAAAACCATGTAGAATTGTATTCTTCGTATGCAGGAAGAATATATTGCTTTTGATTATTGCTGCCCAGCATTACTTTTATACAGTTTTTTAAACTTGGGCTAAGAAACATTACCCCTGCAAGTCCATCTTGAACCAGGAAGTTGTTTTCCATTTTATTAAAATAATAAAATGGCAGCTCAGAAACAGAGGCAGACATATTTTTCTGTGTTCCTGAAATTCTGCACTAGGCTGGTTTAGGAAGTACACATTGCCAATGTTTTGGATCAGAGATGAACAATCTAACAACTGTTGCTGGTATAATTCCATTTAATAGTTGCAGAAAATTATAAAGCTTTTAGTACACACAGCTGTTGCATTGAAATTACTTTTACACCTATAACAAATTCTCCTCCAGTGTACTGCCTTCTGCGAGCAGGACCTTACATTAAATCTGCATTGGGAGTGGGACCTTAGAAGGCCCTGTCTGTAACACCCTCCATTCCATTAACGCTCACTCCTACCAGTACTGGCAGAAATGTCATATAATCACATTGAATAGTCAACGTACAGTACAGATTTTACTATTATAAATGTTCCTTAAAAGCAGCAGGAACCATGAGAAAATTATATTATTGTCTGTTTTTAAAAAAAATTCTAATTGTCTCGTAGTGGTTAGTTTTAAACCATCGTATCTGTGTGTCTTTTAAGAACAGCTATTATTGCATTATTATATTACAATAGGGATTAAGGTTTAAGGATTGTGATGCACATACTTCGTCATAAAACTTCTTTCATAATTATGATGTCTGATTTAATCTTCTCCAGCCTCTTAGGGCCTAATCCTGATATAATAAAAAGGTTGTTCCAGACTTCTTGCTTACGGTAGATCCCTCACGACTCATACTCCTGGTCTTCCCCTCCCCCTCCCCCTCCCTCTCCTCCCCTTCTTTTCCCTCCATATTGTGTATTTTCTCTACCAGAGTTGAAAATGTTACTACTGTGTGCTACCTAGAACGTCGCCTGTTTATGCTCTGTTTCTAGTTATCTGTTTCCTTCCTGCCTCGTTCGGTGGCAGCTGTTGTACAACATGTTTTTCATAAAAAATTTCTATGGAAAAAAGGTTGTTCCAAAGGTACCCAATATTTCGTTATGATCACATCATCTCAATGCACACCTCCATCTCACCCCTTGCACAAATGAAAAAGGGACAGTTATGTGTTCAGGACCGGAACCAGACTCAGGACTTGCAGTTCTAGTAATGTAGTATACAGAGACCCCTATCTAAAGGTTTCCCCCCACCCTTACAGTACTATTAGCATCCCTCCCCTGCCCACTGTGCATACTATCAGTAAGCATGAATGTAATGCACGCTGAAACGCAAGATAGGCCGTGCATGCTCACTTTATCTTGCATACGTTTTTCACAACTTGTATTGGATTCCATTCACATAGAGACCTATAGTAGCATGCAGGAGAGAAGAGTAAGCTCCCCTGTCACTCCCCTCTCTCATGTGGAGAAAGCAGGGAATATGATTGTATTATAATAGAAAAAAATGAACACAGTTATATTAGCTGGTGAAAAAGAACAGAAAAATTATACTTGTGCTTATGCATTCTTTTAGTTGTCTGACTGGATAACTGCAGTTGTATACGCTTCTCTTCTGGTCATGCACAGTGTGAATGTATACAAACATATCTGGTGTATGTCTAGTTCGGGCACATAGTCACCATCTGTGATAAATTTCTTTAACCACTTTCACATTTCACAATAATAATGGCACTGGTCAACAGCACCATCTGAAATGAAGTTATGATGCAGTTTTCACATTAAAACGTTAATGGGGAGCTTTAGTGAGACTTTAAAAGTGCTTGTCACAAATAAAATAATTGTACAATATAAAAAACACAGCTTTAGAAGCTGTCCCACAGCTTCCACCCACCTGGATGTACCGCAATAAAGTGTGATTACACTGCAGAACACATTACTGAAGTAACAACTGTTTAATTGGAGGTGGACTACATTTTTATAATGATTAATGAATGAAGCACCCCGGAGTAATCTTATATTAAGAAGAACTATTATTTCCCAGTCAATGAAATGCATCACACCAGCACCAGTATGGGTGAAGAACAGGTGAACTAAATCCTCAATTAATGGAGAATATAAAACTATAAAGAACGATGTTCATCTGACAATACATATAATCCATACTGAATTCATTTAAAGTAAATATATAGCATATAAACATATCTATAGCAGTGGAGTAATTCTGGGTTGATGAAGGCAATTCTCCCGGTATCCTGGATGAGTTAGAAATCTCCCGGCACCCAGGCTGAGTGATTATGAATCGGTACTATGAATGGGCGGAGCTTAATAATATCACACTTGCCCATTTAAATAAAATGTATGGGGGGTTGCGGGATTTGGGTGTAATTTGCATAAATCTCAACCTCTTACCTGCTTCTGCCCTTCTGAGAACAGCTTACACCTACTAACTGTGCAGGTAAGTAAGAAAAGGGACGTGTAACGGCCCTTTTATCATTTACATGAGTCGCAATTGCAAAGATGCGGAGATGCGCTTTGCATCTGCATCCGTGCGATTCAAAATGGATCTGCGCATGCGCAGTTCCTCAAACAGCTGTGACTCCACCGGCCTGGCTGTCATGGTCGCAGCTTTGAATCAGGTGCTAAAAGTCTAGAGTAACCACTGTGGATGCAGATTGTTATGGGGGCTAGAGGAGAACGTGGCCTGAGGCCACTGTCCACCCTGCACCCACAGAGGACAAAGAAAGGGAAGACAGCATTAAACTGTCAGAAGGTGGAACATTATTTATAGGCAGTGCTCCACACTCAAAGACTCATAGTTCTGTCAATATAAAAAGACTTTATAGCCATGAAAACCTCAGTGGTGTCCTCTATTGGCCACAGACCCCGTCCAGACAGCTTTCTACTTTCGCCGCTGTGCTATAGCATGTCTATAACACAAAATGCATCTGCAAAGTCTGAATCACCTATGTCAAAATCTGGTGCTTTACCCTGCAGGGTAGAAACATTTACAAAATGATGAGTCTTTCTTTGACTTAACAATGTGTTGTGCAATAGTTCCCATCTGATGGCAGCCTTAAGGAAAATAAACAATACCACTGAATGGGCTATTTTTTTCATCTTTAAGAAAATTTTGTCATCATGACATTTATCTGGCAGTGCACTAAGTGTGATAGAAATTGAAAGTGTTTCCTTTCCTAATAACAACCTCCCCACCTAATTTACATTTGCATAGCTATTTTCCATTCCAACTTTTTTCTTCACTGCTGCTAAGAACAAAACCCTCCCACCATTTCTACTATAACCTTTTTCTTCCTGAATCAGAAAATGCTTTTTTACGCACAGCTACTTTTATGCTATAATCATACTGACTCTAAAGATTGTACAACTAAAGGAAATAATGGACCACCTGTCAACATTCTGTCGCAAATGTTTTAAATGTTTTAATATTTTTTCCTCCCAACGCCTGCACAGACGACATTTCATTCTCTTGCTCTGCATACAATAGTTTCCCTATAGTGATATTGAATACTGTTGATTAGCTGCAAAACATTCAATGCAGTTACAAATGGTCCCAAAAGATCAGAATGTTCTATAAGTCTGTGCTTTCCTTTGGCCACCCTCTATGATTTATTGCGATTTATTTTTGCAATGCGGTTTAACTAAACAAAAAAAAAAAAATACTGACCGAAGGATGAAAACATTTCTAGTTTAACACGTGTACTTAAAGCTGTTAAGCAATTCATAAGTCAGATGCTTTACATGGTAAAACACATTTTGACATATCGTTCTTATATTTCTATAGCAAATGTAATACATGGTTGCCGACTCTCCCGGAATGTCTGGGAGACAGCCAAACTTCAGGCACTTCTGTGGGTATCTCAAGAGAGTCAACAAATCTCCTGGGACTTAACTTGAGGCAACGATTTCATATAAATCACAGCCTCAGACCCGAGTGGTATGTTAATGGGTGGGACATCAAGCCCTGCCCACCCATAGCAACCGCTACGCATTTACAGTCCAGTGGGTGGGGCTTTATTTTTTTATTTATGTAAATCACACCCACTGCTCAACCCCCAAGGTATCAGCTTTGGATTCTCACAGGAGGCGGAAAGCAAAAGTTGGCAACCCTGATGTAATATATTAGAAAATAAATAAATAAATAAATAAATAAAGCATAATTAGGCTATATGGCTAACATCTGAGACAGGAAATATATAAGGCCTCTCTGAAAATGTTCAAATATAATTTTGTATAATGATTTATATTATTTAATTGGTTCTATAAGGAGCCATGCTGATAATATACTAACAATCAATATATAAAACATTAAAACAACAGACATATGATACATTGGAAGCATTCATTCCAAAAAAGAAGACATGTTACTTATGGAAATAGAGTTTAATGAACATGTACACTGCAGAAGGGATATCTATTTTGAAAATGGACTAATTGTCACAATAGTGATATAGTAATTGCTTACTCAGGTTGACAGATGTGCACATGGAGTGTCATAAGTATCCACACACTATTGTACATAATGAAAACTGACGTTTTCTACTATGTACACCAGCAAAGTTGAAATATCTCCCTGTTGCCAGCCTGTATCATATCTCCTGTACTCCTTGGATCCTGTCCTCTTTCTGGTCATCTGTTCAGAGGACGGCGCCCTGCCACTTGCCAGACTCCCCACTATAAGGTGCCCTGTGGTTAGATGACTCCTCTGTCCTGGTTTGGTTCATCTTCTGACCAGTGTGGGGCCCTGGATGCAACATGTCTTGAAATATTATTACTTTAAATTCAGATAAGATTTTTTTAGGTGTGATAATTGCAAATTAAGAACATTTCCCAGAGAACTATCATCCGTAAATTATATTTAATTGAGGATTGAAGATTTTCTATTAGAAAAAGGAGTACATGTGCACAGTACCCTGAATAAGCAAAGGCATAGACTTTAATAGTTTCCTAAGATAAAGTGTGGACAATGACTGAAAGACAAATAAATATTCTGTGACAAATTTTAACTTAGATAGCTCAGAATCCAACTTTTTAGCGTTTTAATATTTAATGTTGTATAGGGATAAAATGTGCAGTAAATGACATATGTTTTCTAATATCTATGCTCATTAGTGAGACAATGAAATTAATAGAAAAGTTCACATTATTAGAAAATAGATAGAAAAGTCTCTTAGAAAAGTTTTTAACTAGTAATTAGTAAGTAATTAAAAAGCAAAAACAAATGCAATTAAAACAAAGCAAAATATTTTGTTTAAGAAATAATCATTAACCCGATCCCCAAGGATCCATGGTCGTTCCTCCTTTGTCTCCCATTCCCTGGCCTTGACCAACACTCTGCCCGCCTCGCTTCACATATTCTCTCTGCGGCTAAATGCCTTGTTGCCAAAGCTTGGAAATCACGCGACCCCCCTCAACTGCCCGCACTAACTAACCTTATTTGGTTTGTCGCAAGCATGGAAAAGATATCCTATTACCTCCTTGACCATGACAACCTCTTCCCTTTGGTTTGATCCCCGTGGCTCCTAGCCCACCCTTCCCGCCATCTCTAACCTCCTCCCCCCTCTAGTGGACCTCCCTGGCCTTTGCCTACACCGTCTGCCTCTCCCTCCCCTCTTCTTGCATTACTTTCTATAGCCACTGCACCCGCGCTCCGTGGAACCCTCGCTCCTCTCCCCCCTGTTCACTGTTCCCCTCAGTATTGTTCTATTTGGCTCATACACAAGTTCTGTTCTGATTGTTTGTGATGTTGACTAGCCCGTCTGTGGCGTGGCACCTTGTGTTGGACGCTTTGTTACTTCAATAAAACAAGTTAAAGAAATAATCATTAAGATTTGCAATTCTTATAATGTATTTTTCTTTTGAAATGGAAACTGTATTAACTTGACAACAACACTGGGATGTTCATTCTGGTACACAGACTTGCCCTCTAAAAATATTACCTAATTCTTGTTTGAAGACTAAACTCTCATAACAAGACACTCATTGTATATCACTTCAATGTGGATTTAAACATGGACCTGAATGAACAATGCCAGGATATTTTGAGGTTTTTATGGTCTATTTAAGTAGTGCATATAAGCCTTGGATATCCATTGGATTATCAACTTCTGTATACCCGTGCAAATGTGTAAGTCAGAAATAGAGTTTGAAATATGGTAAACCTCTGAATAAGTCTACAAGTGCAAATATATGTATAAACAACAGTGATTCTGCTCTAAAAATGACCCAACATCGGATTTATATCCAAGAGCAGAGTGGGAAATAAGGCTTTATACAGGGGAACATTTTTTGATCCGAGTGATTAGAAAATGCTTCCTTGTGGGAAATCTGGATCAGATCCAACATTTTATTTTGTATAGTAAGTGTTTGCTGCAGTTTAATGAACATTAATAATAAATGAATGAAGTAGTAAGTAAGTAAAAACTGCAAATATAAGTGAATGGGTATATACTTATTAAAGAAATCTAAATCCCAGCCAGAACCACAGGTAGACAACCATCCAATTATTTATATCAATCCCTTTTTGTTGATCAGAAATCTTGGGTCCTGGTACGCTTAGGTTTTTTGTTCCCCCTCAGAAATTGGGAGCTACAAAATGCTTTTGACATCTAAAATTAAGATAACACTGTATATATCAAACCAACTTTGTATATGTATATACCTATGCCCATTCATCTCTAAAAAATATAACTATAATATTTTCTTAACTTTGATGTATTTTAACTTGGTTATACAGTGCTCCTACAGTTGTCCACATTGTCCTCCCCGTCGCCACGCTTTTGTTTCAAAACGAGTATCGAAAAAAGGGGAAAGAGAAAGACAAAAGTAAATAATAATAATAATAATATTTAATATAAAAAAAATCAATTTTAAATCTGTTTGCAACATACAAAAAATTATATTATAAATATGTAAAATATCATAAATAATTATAAACTAGCAAATACATATTTATGAGAAAACAAGGGTTCATTTTCAGGGCAGTGAACATCAGAAAAACATTATGCAAGAAGACTGTTAACACAGGTTGACTGAATGCATTTTTATGAGATTTCAATCAGTACATCTCTGTTCCATCTCCACAGTGTAGGGTCTGTAGTGGTGTAGTTGCTGGTTGTGGAGGAGAAAGAACAGTATATAGTTCCAGTAAGGAAAATATAGTTCCAGGAAAGGAGGAGGTGGTGTCAAAGGAAATGATGCCAAGTAGAGGAGGATGCAGCAGAAGACAATGCTTAGGAGCCATGGCTGATGGCCATTTTTTTGTTTTCTTTAAGTTAAAAATGTTTTTCTTGTAAATTTGTTTTAAATCATATTAATTGTTTTATGAATTAATGTTAAAATACTTTGTTTCATGATGATTTTCATTTAAAAACAAAATGTTTTGGAGATTTTAAGCTCATATTACTTGCTTATTTTATACATGTAATACAGCAGGTTAAAAAAACAGTAATATTACAATACTAAAACGGATATGAAGTAGCTTAGAATATTAATTTCATGCATCTTACGCAACCAAAAAAAATAATGATGAGTCAAATCCTAATGACATGCATAACAGTGTATTTGTTTTTGTCTGTACATAAATTTACTAATGATACACAGAAACTATACATAAACTGGTTATCATCAACAAATTTCTTAGCACATGTATTGTATGAATATTGCAACTGTATTCTGCGATGGCACTATGGACAATTACCTGCCTCATAGGGTAAAAAAAGTTAAAAAAAAATAATAATAAAAAATATTAAATAAAGTGTGTGTGTGTTTTTTTTTATTTAAATAATATATTATTTTTATTTATTTATTTTTTTTTTTCATTCACGAAAGCCGGCACGAGGGTATACGGCATGCCCCTCTCCCTGCGCTGTATTCAGAGTTACGCTTTTGCAGGGTGCGGCTGCCAAAAACGCTGAATCTGGTCCCAGGTCAGCATACATTATGCACTTGATTTCTGATTTCTCAATGAATAGAAGTTGCATAAAGTTGTAAATGAGGATTCACAAACATTTAACAATTTGAGGCTGAACTGTGCTCTTTTCAATCCCAATTTAAGATTTGTATCTGACAATTACAAAAATTATGCACCAAAAGTAGTCATGTGTGTTGTTGTTAAGCAGGTTTCATCCAACTTTGACAACATTAGAACAATAATACATGGTCTGCCCATAATCATGAATGTTGTTATATATTGCTGCACAATACATTTGTAAATGGTGTTTCACAGTGTATAATGATAATGTGTTTAATTAGCAAGGAACACTTAAGCTTACAGATCTGTTTTTTTAAACAATTACTATGTGTATAGACATAGTTCAAAGCATCCGTAGCGATGCAAATGCAAGTGCAGCGTACCTTGTTACTGCATACTGGAAATCATTATGGTTTGTCTGCATAGTTCTGTAGCTATGTGATTTAAGTTATAAAAATGTCTGGATGGAAATGTATAATTTTAATTTATTTATGTTAACAACATAACAATGTATAAGTAACCTTTCCACATATAATGTATTATTGAATTATGAACTTACACGATTGTTGGATATAGATTGGCTCATACTTGCAGCTGTGTACACATCTGGCTCTGGAGAAATGCCCTTGTCACTTACGGACTCTATATATTTGCTCCCAGTTTACTCTGAGTTGCATTTGCAACATTTCTCTTTGCATAAAAATTACAAAATAATGTTGAGATATGCTATGCAATCAGACATACATTAATTTTGGATCAGTCCCTGATAAAGACAGATAGTTAATAATCAGGGGCGTAGCTAAAGGTTAATGGGCCCAGGTGCGAAAGGTCCGCTTAGCCCCCCCCCCGGAAAAAAGAAATTAAATAAAAAAAAAAAAAAAAAAAAAATATATATATATATATATATATATATATACACACACATTCACATGCACACACACACACACACACACATGCACACTCACATGCATGCACACACGCATGCACACACACAGACCCTCCAACATGACCTATTCCACCAGGTCCAAAATACTCTGTTGCGGAACTTCCAGCAATCACTTACTATGGTAACCACCATTGTTAAGTTATTTAGACATCAGTTAGTTCGTTATAACCAGGTGAGTGACAGCTGAAAGCCCAGGAGCGGAGTATTACGTACCTGGTGGAATGGGTCATGTTGGAGGGTCTGCACACACACACACACACACGCACAAATATGAACACACATTTAAAACTGTCAAAAAAAAAAATAATAATTTTACATGAGACTTTACCTGCTCAGCTGGGAAAGAGAGGGAGGACACTGAACCCTCATGACAGTGAGGAGAGGGGAGGGTTGTAAGCATGACAGTCCCCCCCCCCCCCAGCTCCGTTCTCATCCTCCATGAGAGTGAAGTGACAGGAAGCAGCAGAGGACTCAGCTGATCGGCGCTGTGCAGGAGAGGAGGGAGGGGGCTGTGAGGAGAAGTTATACAGTGCAGCAGCAGTCACTGTGCTACATTAACAGGGACCCGATCAGTAAAACGCTGCACTGTAAGCCCACAGGATGAGAAGAAGTGTGTGCTGAAGGTGCAGGGAAGGAGGGGGAGAGTGGCGAGTGGCGGGGGTGTCTGGCTCCCCTTGCTTGGCAAAAGGGCAGCTCTGAATACAGAGCAGGGAGAGGGGCATGCCGTATGCCCCGCATCATTGCGCTCATTGAAAAAATGCAGAGGCTCCGGATGCTGTATCCGGAGCCTCTGCTAGTGTTTACTCATGTGTCGGTTTTCATGAATAAGAAAAAAATAATAATAATAAAAAATTATTTAAATTAAAAAAACGAACACCAAGACACTTCATTTAATATTTTAAATATTTATATTTTTTTATTATTTTTATTATTTTTTTTAAAACACTTACCTGCCTCGGCCTGGTGCACGCTGCGCTTTCAATTAGCAGGGCTTAGCCCTGCCAAAAGCGCATATGTAAATGAGAAAAGGGGCGTGGAACGCCCCTTTTCCCATTACTATATGGCGGAGTCGCAGAGGCACGCAGTCGGGCTTTGCGCCAGACTCCGTGCCATTCAGGGCCAATGCGCAGATCGGCGAATCTTCGTGTCTCCGCCAGCCTGAATCAGCCCAAATGTTCCTATGTTTGGAACTTAATNGTTGTGAAAAACAAAGAACCTTTAAAGCTATAAATGATTTTCTGAGTAAACTTTTTTCCATGATAAAACTGTAAGTAATTATCATACACAAGTCTCAAGAATTATGATTTTAATGTGGTTTTTTTTTACATACCATTGTAATGCAAAAACAGTAGCATGCTTTTTTAAGTATATTTTTTTCACACAAGCAAAAAAACAAAAACAAAAAACTAATAATGTAATTTGTTTATATGAAAATAACATCTTGCTTTTGCCACAATAAATTTCAATACTTTCAAATATATATGAATGTATGTATGTACTTTTCAATAGTAAACACATGTGCAATTTAATTATGATATGAAGGCATCTTGGAAACAATTACATTGCATGCTAATCAACAAGTTGCTATAGAAGCACAGTGTAAATATTATGAGCTTTTATAATATCACTTGATATTTTATTTATTTGCTAAATTTAGCAGCAGTCTGCTTTGGTTTGATTTTTTTTATTAAAAAAATATTGTTATTTTTCAGTGTTTTAAAATAAAAAGCCAATTAGTTACAATATATTTCCCTTGAAGGTTCACAGTTTTTTTTTTTACTTTCTTCGCACTGTTTATATTGTTTAATAATAATATTAGCGTATAATATTAATTACAGTAAAATTACTTATTTTAGAATTTTTTTAATCTACTAAATTTAGACTAGCTGACTAAATTCTGGATGGTTTTGAGGAAATGTTAAGTTTCATTGTAGCATGTAGTAATGTGATAGTCAACTGGAAGGAAAACTTCTATATGTGACACAGTTTTACATTACCTTAACCTCTATGCTGTCAGATGTGTGCTTCACAACTTATGAACAAGATCCAGACTATTGACTTGACTACCCCTTTTCCACTGACAAAAAAACCCCCAGGTTTCTGCACGTAGACCCAGGTTTGGTTTGGTGGAAAAGGGTCCCAATAAATTAAACCCGGGTAAATGGTTTTTACCTGGGTCTCTGCAGTGGAAAAGGGGTGTGAATTAGCATTCTGGTCTGCATTGCTGTGTACACAGGTGCAATTGATTAGACCCAGGTGCTCTGTCTGGCAGTGGAAAAGGTGTCTACCCTGGAAAAAACACAGGTTCACACTGCAGTGGAAAAGGGCTTTTTCTATATTGAACCTGGGAAAAATGCAGGGTACAAACCCAGGTTCTTGGTGGAAAAGAGGTATAGGTGAGTGAGCAAAACCATGTTGAATTGAATTCATTGCAATCAGTATTATAGGTGAGAGATGATGTTTCCAGCACAAGTCTAATAACAGTATAACAGTAACACTGGTCAGTATCTGTGTGCAAATTGCAAAAATAAAGTATTCTCCCTGCATGTAAACACCAACATTCATTTTACCTCCCCTGAAATTCAACATGAATAACAAGAGTTAAGCTGGCCATACACTATAAGATAAATTGTTCCAATCTTAAGCTTTTTTCAAGAGTGGGTAAAACCATGATGAATTGCAGGGGGAGGTAAAATGAATGTCAGTGTGTGCATGCAGGGAGAATACTTTATTGTTGCATTTTGCACACAAATACTGACCAGCCTTACTGTTACACTGTTATTACACTTGTGCTGGAAACATCAACTCTCACCTGTAATACTGATTACAGCAATTAATTAAATTTTC
>JABWIB010000152.1:42369-59074 GCA_016617825.1 Platyplectrum ornatum | reverse complement strand
CAGATTTCTGCTGTGAGGGTCATTTATCTGTTGATTGGAAAGATTATCTTTCTAGTGTATGGCCAGCTTATTTCTTGAGTCAATTCTGTCTTGCCAATCACAGGCTTTCTTTATGTACACATGGGGAGGAGTGGGAAAGGGTTAAATATCAACACTGAAATCCAATAGTATTAAATATTCAGTATAACCTATACGGTATGTGCATTTTATGTGTGTTTAAGTTGCTTATGTAAAGATGGAAACCATAACTTTACATATGTACCTTAATATAAGAGAAAAGAATCATTGCAATCAACACAACATAGTTCTTATGAACCCAGAATTCTTGCTAGTATGATAAAACAAATGATCACTTTTAAATGATGTTTTACATTTTTACAATTTTTTGCATCCAGTATTTGACTCTCTCATTCAGAATCCCTGACATACTGTGAAGTTCAATGGACAGTAATTACCCATCTGCACTGTAACTGTTAAGCACCATGGTGATTGACTGATCTACAAGGTGACTGGAGTCAGAAAGCAGCTCTAGTGGCCAGCAGCCATTTATCTCTTATTAGATATCAGTTCCACATTTTGGAACAGCAGGAAACAGAGACAGCAATATGCCTGGTTCACAGAGAGCAGTCTTCTCTGGAAGACACTACAAAGGCAAATGTTACTGTGCCTTATAGTGAGGAGGGCTGCTATGCAGACTGGGATGTTCATTGGAAAGCAAATGAATAGTTATGTCATTTACATGTTATAATTCAGTTTGGCTGGGCAGGCATTGTTTAGAATCTTCATCGTCACTCTACCCATTATAACTACCAGTCAGTGTTTCTCCATTTTTTTGCTTTGATTATTACCAGTTCTGTTATAATATGAACAGCTCCACTTTGCTTTACAGCCCAAAATATATACACGTAGTTTGATGAAATACACCCTACCGTGTGTCCAAATATCGTTTTACAAGCATATATGGAGTATTTCCATACACCTGGGAAATTGTGTAGCAATTGTGTAAAAAAGAAAATTTCAAGACCCTGTTACAAATTACCAATCCTGTGGTAAATATAAATCATAAAATGATCCAGCAGACTGACATTGGATTTTTACATGTAGATAACAATGACAATTGTAAGGCATAACAAGCGCTTACATTTAAGACCAATGTCTTGAAAATAAGAGAAGCAGCAAAATAGTGAGAAAAAGAAACAGGAGCTCCGACAAGGTCATACAATAAACAACAAATGAGCCAATACACATGGTCAAATAGCAATGGCAGGAAATTACTAAAAAAAATTACAAAAGAAAAGAAGATTTCTCAAGGAAAACAATATATATCAAACAATAGACGTAGAAAAATAATAACAACCCATCTCAAATTAGACTATGTAGAGACATGAGATACAGTGCATAAAGAGCACCAATATATGTGATAGAAACCTTAATGGAAACATAAAGTCAATAATAAAGTCAGTACACAGCAAGCTAAATGAATAGTAGCAAAGCTGAAAAAAAAAATTCCCATTAACATCCAGTCCAATGGTGTGCTACAAACCAGTATGTAGATTGAAACAGTTTTAGTATGTTGCGCTATGGGAAGATAGTCTAGATAGTTGCGCATAATATCGCCCAACACCACTTTCTTTCACCACATCTGGGAGGGTGGCACGGTGATCAAAATAAATATTTTCCGGCAGGAGGTCCTTTAAAATACCCAAAAAAGGGGGAGAGGATTTTTCTAAAATCACCCGTTAAGCAGTAGTAACAATCACTAACAGTAAGGTTATATTATGGCGGACCATAGGGTCCAAGGACCAAGCCCCAAAAATCTGAGGGCCAAAAAGTGGTAATGATTTACGGATACTGCCACACTCCCAGACGTTGTGTATGAATGTATCTCTGAAACATTTAGGGCAGTGTCTCGACTCCTCATCGGCCATTTAGCGACGTTGCCCTTACAATATGTATGATTCATAGTATAAAAATGTATATTTTGCAATTGTACAGACCCCAAACCTGTAAGGTAATTCCGAAAGGGATCCTGCGTAGGATTGTCCTAGTAGGTAGTAAAATCAGAAGCTGTGGGATCCTCGCCCATCATTTGTACACATTATAAAATAGCATATTTTGTTTGACAGGGTAAGGGAGAGTCTTGTCTGGCAATCCTCTTTTCTTTGGGTGCTAATATAAAATCAGCAAAAAGAGGCAATTTTCGATTCTATCCCCATAAGTTAAATTCCCACGAAATCAGTATGATTATGCAGTGCGACTGACAAGGGTTCAAGAGCTATATCAAACAGCAGTGGCAAGGGAGGGCAATGTTTGAAAGTTTCACCTATGTCAGCGGATAAAATTTGGACCTCAGATAAAGAAATGGGAGTCAGTAGTGCTGATGTCAATAATTTGCGGCAGAGATATGACCAAAATAGGCATTTGGAGGCCACATCTATATTAGATAAGCAATATAGGTCCTCATTGTAGTCCTGAAAAAGGGTCACAATTAGTAATAGAGAAAATGCCCCAAGCGATAACCGCACTTAAAGTGCCTAAAGCAACCCAAAGAGCTTTTGTGGTCCCTGATCCATTCCAATACCCTCCATATTGAATGTGCAATGTGTTGTATGTATGTAAATGTTGAGGTGTAGAACATAGGTTCTATAAGCAGTATCAAATTCATCCTGAGCCCGATCTAAATCGGCATTGAGCTTCTTTTTAGTGGTAGACCAGTATGAGATGATGTTTCCACAAACTCAAGCTTAAAGATCTGCCAATAGAGGAGGTAGTATGATTTTGACGAAACATCCACCAGTGTAAAGCATCGTGAAACAGCAGTGAATTAGACAAATGAATAGGGAGACGCCACAATCCAGATCGTTGAGTCACTACATCACGCTCCAAAAATGCCACGCCCAGACAACAGCATGGTCAGACAAAGTTTTTGGTTCAGTCTCGGTAGTAAGAGCTGTTTAACATTGGAAACTGAATATGGGACACATTGCTGTAACTATCTGACAAATAACACTGATAACCCAGAAGCAGAAATCAATCATAACATGGATGAGGCCCGTAACATGAAAGAAGATTTTTGCAGGTTACTATGACAAAGATTCAGAGAACGATTCCTGGTGGTCATGCTCATATATGCAAGCTAAGGAAACCAGTTTTCAAATACATATATGCTATATATATATATATATATATATATATATATATATATATATATATTCCTATGCATATACAGAAACTTATAACATATAAGCACTATGTATGCAACACTATTCAAATCATATGCAGAGACAAGGTGGTTCTCAGAGAATAGAATCTGAGACTATGGAAAAAACCTGACCTTGCACAAAACTAAAGAATAACAAGTTGTTATTCTGTTCTGAAGGTTGTTTTTCTCATCTAAGAATTAAATAATGAAATAGAATAAAGTTTGAGAATTAGTATATGGAGGAAGTACAATTTAATGTGTAATAATATATGGAGGCGGGGGATAAGAGAAATTTCAAACATCTCATTTTTATTTTAAATTGCAAATCTATACAATTCTATACAATACCAGGAACTCTTACTTATGTTACCACAAGAATGAACTTTAATATTTGAAACCGCCTACTACAGAGCTATCAGCAATAACGTAATGGATATAAATATATAATACTGGTGCAAGAGTGTATGATAAGCTGCCGATAAGCAAATAAATGTTTTGTAAGAGGGATGACGGGCTCTCCAGACATCTACCAAGTGCAAGCAGGAGGCTAGTTGGGGAAGCCTCTGTTTTGGTTAAACGACAGACACCTCTCGAGGTAGTCTGCCTAATACATTTGAGGCCACTAAATTAAAATCACATCCTATTATTATAGAGGCATCCATATAGCGACTCAGGATAGACAGTAGATGAGGGGAAAAGGTTAAGCTATATACGTTGGGGGCATACACAGTACAGAGTACACAATAAAATCCATCCACTGTCAATTCCAGGACAACGTATCATCCCTCAGGGTCTACATAAACCCCCCTGGCACATGAGTTATATGGAGCTGAGGCAAGTAAAAAATATCCTTACAATCATCCTGAATCAACAATATATCAACAGACAATTTTCTAATATAGTCAAACATTTACATTTAACTGGGCCCTCAGCATTTAATGTAGTAACCTTAAGTGCCACCAGAACTGGTGTTCAAGATAAATCAAACATTAAATGGCATTATGCAAACAGGTATCAAATGCAGTAGCAACACACAGGGGGACAGGCAATAGCGGGGTACAGAACGTAGCATAGAGGAATGAGGGACATACAATAGATCTACGTACCGTACCAATAGTAATAACACTGAGAATGAGGAAAAAGAGCAAACACACAAGGTGAGACAGGAGAGAAAAAAAGCACCCAATCAGGAGAAAAGTAAAACGGAGAAAAGAAAAATGTAGACAAAAATGAAGCAAACACGATTATGTCCAAAACTAAAAAACAAGAACAAAGAAGACCCTGGCTTCACAATGGCTTATAAAGTCACAGAGATTCTGGCCATAAAATAAACAGAGATGGGTAGGATATAGAAGCGTTAACTTACACCCCTCTTTCACAAATTTATAGCAAATATCAGCGAATTGCTTGCAAGCCCTTGTCACCTCAGCCAAAATAATCTTGAAATAAACAATGTTTGTGTGATTCCCAAAAAAAGCGATGTATGATTTTTGCTGGCCAGCCATACAGCTTGACTGTGTAGATAATTAAAACACTAGAAGATCACAGGGTAGGGTCTGGCAAGAGAAGAATCAGGACCGTGTGAAGGTCCAAACAGTGTGCTTGCTCCCCCACCAGGTCTCCAAAATCATCCCTCAATCCGGGCCGGCACTGAAGAAGTGAGAAAAGAAGCAGCATTTTTTAGGCTCTCAGGCAGCCCAAATACTCGTAGGTTCTGCCTGTACACAGTTTTCCAGATCATCTAGCTTGGTTTTCAATTGCTTACAGAGGACTTCAACATTAGGCTTTATAGAAGAGACATCCCACTGTGTGTTCTACAGTAAGGATGTGCTGGTTTAGCAGGGTTTGTTGCTGCTGGAGACCCTTTATGGCAGATGCAAAAGACTTGGCTTGCACTTTAAATAGTATTATTTATTTCTTATACCACCAACTCATACATAACTGGATTGGGGGTGCTAACTGTGACTGTACGCAGGGCTTCAAGAATGAGGACTGGAAGCTCCTGGCTGGGAGGGGGAGAGGAAGAAATGGAAGGTGCTGCTGGCGTCTCCGACAGGGAGAGAGAGAGAGACAGAGAGAGAGAAAGAGAGAGAGATAAAGAGAGAGATACAGAGAGAGATAAAGAGAGAGAGGAAGACTGAAAAAGAGAGAGAAAGAGACAGAGAGAGAGTAAGAGAGAGAGAGAGAGAGAGACAGAGAGAGATATGAGCATCGACCCTCGTGTTTTGGTTCTAAACTTTTTTTGTGTTTTGGTATTGGTTTTGGATCTGTGTTTTTTTTTTAAATAACTAAAAACATGCAATTTGTATGTTGTCCTAACAACAATAAAACACTTATTTCCTGTGATTTATAGTCAAATTACACCACCTCACAACTCACAAATTTGTTTAAAGCATTAGACAATGAACGCACAGCAGGAATGAAAGTGATGAGGCTACCAATGCTGAAGTGGGTTCTCCTACCCACACTGAATGACGTTTTATTTATACCATTTTAAACGGTATCAGTAAGTATTTAGTGTTCTAAAAAATTAGGCCATGAATGCTTGTGACAGTTCAAGACAATTATGATACAGGGAAACTGCGAATAAGACATGCCATCAGTTGAAGTTACAAAAGGGTATGTCCCAGGTAACCAAGAAGATTCAGCATTTAAATATCATCGGTAAAGCTGGACTTACACTGTAAAATAAATCGTAAATCTGACGATTGGATGAAAAATGAACCAAATTTTTTTAAGGAATTGGAAGCCACTATACACATTTTTCAAAAAAATCATTTGGTTTATGGCAGAATGATTTGTTACCCCAAAAAAACTTTTTTTTATCTTGTGCAGACCAAAAGTTTAAAAAAATCTTTGACGATGGTTTTTAAATTGTTCCAATCGACCAGCTTTAGTGGGCAAAACCATGTTGAATTGCAGGGGAGTTAAATTTAATTAGTTGCAATCAGTATTACAGGTGAAATATGATGTTTCCTAGCACAAGTCTAATAACAGTGTAATAGTAATACTGATCAGTATCTGTGTGCAACATGCAAAAATAAAGTACAGTATTCTCCCTGTATGTAAACACTGACATTCATTTTACCTCCCCTGCAATTCATCATGGTTTTACCCAATCTTGACTTAATAATTTATTGCCTAGTGTATAGCCAGCTTAAGACGTGAGTGCCTAAAGATCTGAATCTGGCCCAACGAGTCTAAGAACGCATCAAGTTATTTGATATACCTGTAAGCTATTATCCTAAAGGTCATAGCAAGCAAGGCAGGAATAAGTAGTGAATATGGATATAAACAACACTTTTATCATGGCTGTAAATAATTTAACAGTAAAATGTGAAGTCCACAGTGAGCAGTAAATGCAACCTAATAAAATAATATTTTTTCCAATTTTATGAGATTAATGTGTATATGTTTACATTTTTATTATGCGGCTTTATATCACACTGTAAAGTATGATAAAAATGTATCTGTTTTCTTTAAAAACACAAGAATATATACATTCAGCAACTAATATTGCATTATGTATGCATTTATTTAAATTAAATGTTTGAAACTTTTTTTTTGGTAAATCAGTGTATTATGTTGACGACCAATATCATGTAATAAAAGCAGAAAATTAAGACACAGATGTTTCCAAGGGTGGATCATATTAACTACTATGTTTCACATGAATACAGCATTTAGTTTGCTTCTCAAACCGTTGATCAGTCCACCAATGTATAAACAGAAAATATTCACTGTGTAAAACATTAAAAAATATTGTGTACACGTCTTTATTTCACTTTCTGCATTATTCACATTGGAACTGATCCAGAGTTAAGCACATGCAAGGAATAGAAAATGTGTTCGCACCCAGAGTTGCAACTAGGCATGCATTTGAAACATGAATAAGCAAATGGGATTACAGGCAGCAACCAATACACATTCCCGTGTCTGGAATTTATATCACAAATTTAAGTTGTATCACAATTACATTAAAGGTCTTAAACATAAATAATATTAATATAATTTTATTTTTAAATAAAAAACCAAATCCCTGAAAATTAATCAGCTATATAAAAAATGCAGCAAAATGTACTGCAATGTGCTGCTATTAGTATAGTAGAGTGTATTTAATATGTAATCTATTTAATTTTATTTATGTTTAGAATTTGAGTAGTAAGCATAAGAAAACATGGTTATGCAATATAGTTAAGCACCCTGTTCTTCTAGTGCAGAGCACGCAAACAGAAAGGATAAGCATGTGTATAGAATATTTTGGATTATGTTATCTAACATTTCAGTTTCCTTGTTTTGTTTTTTATTCAGGATTAATTTAGAACTAGTTGTCAAGCAAGTAAGGTTTTGCATCATGCTGTACTGCAGCAGATAAAACTTGTAAACCAATTTACTACTGTGCGGGGGGAGAACTTAACTAGCTCATATTTAAATCTCATTCTTAAAGCTCCCTATGCCATTAACAGCAGTATTTATCTATGCATTTACTGCCCTTGCACAGCTTCTTTCTTATTATAAATGCAACCTGGATTTTAATTTTATCTTAAAAGTGTAGCAGAGAAATAGACCCCTCTCATAAAAATGATAAAGTATAGGACCTAACCTTAGCTGAGATAATAAATAGCATATAAGATGTATAATAAGCAGCTCCATGCTGATTATTAGGAGGACTCATTATTAGAACTCAAGTTAATGTTTTAAAATTACAAAATGTAATTGGTTGAAGGATAAGCAACATCCGGACCTAAATTTACTAATCAGGGAGATTGCAGGGAGATTGAAAAGTGGGGATGTTGCCGTAGCAACCAATAAGATTAAAGCTCTGATTTTCCAGTATGTAAAATGAAACTGAGAGCTTGTTTGATTGGTTAATATGGGCAAAATCCCCATTTTTCAATCTCCCTTCAATCTTCGTGCTTTGTAAATGTAGGCGCACTTCAGGTATGGAGGACACTCAGATGTGTCCAGTGCAATGTTCTTTATAAAAACTAAGAGCAAGATACAGGAGGGGACGTCTGCATCACAGTGCTCCTAAAAAACTTGTTCTGGGCCAATGACGAGGTCTGACATCCTCAGTGAGATAGGCATCCTCATTTATAAACAAATTAAATGGAAAGGGTGATTAGAGAATTTAAATAAGATTTGCTTAAAATCGTAAGCAGACGTTTTCAAGCTCAGTCTATGCCAACATTTGCCTGTGATCATTTTTATAGTAAGGGTCTACTAGAGGGATGTGGTTTGCCGTTGCAAATAGTCCTTTTTCGTCAGGGCTGTCGTGGACAACAGAACAGCGACAATAAAGCAGCACTGAAAAAAGCTCCCCCCCTTGGGAGTATGATGACTTCCGCAATGCCAAAACATAAGTTTTACAAGCACCACCTCTTTTGCTAAGTCTTCCCCTTTTCCTCCCCTTCCATTCCCTCCTAAACCTCAATTTCCTACAGCATAATCCCAACCCTCCCCTTCCCCACAGCATAACTCCAACCCTCCCCTCCCTACAGCCAAACCCCAACTTTTCTTACAACCTAATCCTAACCATTCTCTCCCCGCATGCCTAATCCTCCTCACAGCTTAACCCTCACCTTCCCCTGTGCTGTTGCCTGGGAAATCAGCTGTCAGAGCTGTCTGCATTATAAATGGACGTAGTATGTGAAAAGGCAACTCACACCATTAATAAAAATTGATGTTTGATTCATTCACGTTTGACACTGTTTCAAAATGGATACAGTTGACATTTAGCTGCTGGCTGTTTCTATTTCAAAATGGGACATTTGTGGCAGTGAATACACCCCCAATAGAGTAATCATAAGAAAAAACATTTGTAGGATAAAATGTTACTACTGGGAATTAGAAGACTAGCATTTCTCAGTTGTTCCCATTACTAGCAGAGAAAGATGAAGTAATTTAATGGAACAATTTATGTGTTCCTCTCTGAGAGAAGATGTCTCAGTACCAATAGTAGACATTCGCATTATACCTGGTAAATGGGTTAATCTTCCTTGAAAAGATATATTTTCAGAGACCATGTAATGCTTTAGAAGGTAGAATGAAATGTGATAGAGAGGTAAATTAATCCAGTAGCAAAGGAAAAATCTCTTAGTCTTATAAGGTAGACACACAGACACTTTAACTTAACACAATATTCTTGTAATTGTTAATAAATATATGAGCTACGACTTTACAAGAGTGACGTGGAAGACTGCACTTAAAGCTACATTTTTTAACAGTCGTTTCTTGTATTCTGTAATTTTGTATTGAGTGCTATCACTTCTGTTCATATGATTTAGTCTTTATCAAGAGCAGTGAAACACAGCGCAAATCAACAAAAGGTGTAAAAAAAATTTCAAAGGAAAGCAGCTGGGGTGCACACCGAGTATGGCACCCACCCTAGATGACCCCACCTAATCTACATGTAACATGTGCATCAAAAATACTATAAAAAAGGGGTTTTAGTGTAACCTCTGTGCTATACTTTCAACCAATCACATATATCTCAATTTCATAGGAACAATTCCAAAAACAACAATGTCTTTCAAACAAAGGCAACAGATTTTCATAGATTATCACATAGAAATTTAGAAATTAAAAGCTTCCACTGTTGCCTTTGTTTGAAAGACATTGTTGTTTTTGGAATTGTTTCTCTGAAATTGAGATATATGTGATTGGTTAAGAGAATAGCGCAGGGGTTACACTAAAACGCCCTTTTTATATGATTTAGTCTGTTAGATGTCGGTTAAAGTCAAATGTCGGTCGTAGTTATAATGAACCAGTCTCCCCTCACATCGCTGCAAGCATTGACACTACAACTGTTATATTTGGAGAAATTTGAACAAATGATCCAAGAATTATTGCTCTACGCATGTGCCGGGATGCTTCAGTTACGAGACCTTGGTGAGTCAGCTTAAAAAGTTATTTTTTTTTTTACCTTTTTTTTTTTTTTTTTTACAATTTAATACTCTTTGGTGTCATTGTTCATATGAACAAGGAACATCAGTGTTTTTGTAAAAATTTAAACAGAATTTTTTTTTACAATTTTTTTATAATGATGGAGAAAGCATTCCTGTGGCCTCCCCACATATACCCGTCTTTTCTTACCTCAAATAACAGCTATTAGAGGGAGGAAAAGGGAGGTCAGTGATAAACTCAGCTCCAATCATTCATAAATATGACGAGCCGCAGGCCCGCAAAAGGAACAGCAGCTGTAGTATATATTAAAAACTTTGTTGTGAAGCAATACTAGCCGTTGAAAATGATAAGTGATAAGTCATTAATAAATATACCTGTGTGGATTCTGAGTTCTATTTATAATAACTTACCAGCAGCTGACAGATTAGCACTGTACCCAACTGACTGTGCAGTCACATACACGCAATCCTCTAGTTATATTTCTCTGTGAACATTTTCTAATGACATACATCTGACAATACACCCTGCAACGTTTTATTGTACACGGCTTTCCATTTTAATTTAATAGTTATAAACATTGCTTGTGCTCACGTAAATCTCTAAGCTCCATATAACTTATTAAAAATCAAGCAAAAAGCAAAAGAGCTTTGCAGTCAGTGCTGCATCGGCAAATTTCGAGCATGCCAGAGAACGTCTGCAGCTAGGGAGAATGTAGTGACTAAAAGCGAAGCCAAACTTTTAACAAAATGACTAAAGGCAATAATTTAGAACGTACGTTTATTCCAATACTTTTGGATGAAAAAATGCAGACATGATATTTATTTTGCTAGCATTATGGAGACTGGAGATACTGTAGATCGGCAGGGTAATAAAAAACAAATCTAAAGAATTCACTGAAGTAAAGAACAATTATTTCCACTTTTCTGATGGATTATCTTTAATATGGCTTCAGATTATAATTTTATGTAGGCATTTTTGTGGAAGCAAGGGTGAAATACTGTGAGCCAAATTACTCTCATAGGACCATGCCTACAGAGAAAGCGATTATTAAAGTAATTATTAATAACATATATATCTAGCGTATATTAAATTGCTTGCTAATGTTCACTATTTATACTCTCTATAAAATGGTAGAAATATAGTAGTTGGTAAGCAAAGAGTTTAGCTTAACAAGGCTATAAAATGTTACACTGCATTTAGAAGCACTTAAAAATCTTTATAAATGACATTAATAGTGCTAAACATATTAGGGAGCAAAATAATAAATAATTCAGATATAGCTCACATACCCTTGGGTAGTTTAAAGGTAGTAAGCACTAGTACATCTCTAATGGGTACTAGATGGCAGATGGCACCAGGCCCACAGAATCTTGTCTGTGTAACTTGTCTGAGGCTGTGGCCTATGGTGAGGTTATACCAGGGTTGCCAACTTTTGCTAACAAGTATAAGGGAGTTTGTGACAGCACTATCAAAGCGTCAGTGTTACTTTATCAGTGAATAAATATTTTCAATACTAGCAGTATTATTTGCGTTCCCTTTTCAGCTGCTATTCACACAAGTCCCTTCATTTGCACTCCCTTTAAACTTTGCAGAACAGCGCTATTGCTATACTATTGTTGCAATTGTGGATGTCAATCACAATCAAGGAAAAGAAACAGATTGAAATATAATCCAATAGGAAAAGTCATACTGTAACAATGTATCATATGTTCATAACTGTACAATGCACCAAAAATCTTCTCTTATTGACAGTAACGAAAAATCAAATCAATTTCCGATAATCTGATATTTACATATGTCCCAGTTATCAGTCCACAGTACTTTCTTCCAAATCCCTTTTATATGGACTTTCTCTATTTTCCTCCAATATGTGATTCATGCGTGGAAAAGAGGAAGACGGGAGAAAAACCATGCAGCCAATAGACACTCTATCACTTTTACTTATAGATGTACTGCACTCACAATTAATGCCTCTTGGTTCACAGCATATAACGGTAAGTAGTAAAGCTTGCTGTTTAAAACCTCCCCAAAGTACATCTTTATTTCAGTTAATAATGAAATAATACAAGCATTCATGTATACAACAGGGGATCCTTTTAAAAGATACTAATTCATATATGTCATAATTCATATATGTTCGATACATAAAAAATACATTTTTAAAAAACGTAAAAAAAAAAATCCACTTAGTTACTGGCAATCTATCCAGTTGATAGCAGCAGTATACAAATTTAACATTGACCCCAAATAAGCAAATGTCACTACTGGAATGTGTTTCACTGAATTTCAAGTCTTTTTTAAGATACCTAATGTCAAAGGGGTAAGGGACAAGGACGTGTAATATTAGGTGGGGACTGGAAGGGGTATGTTTTATGTAAAGGGATGGGTATTAGGTATAGAAAGAGATGGAAGGGGTCTAGAGGAAGCATATAATGTAAGATGGTTATGGAGGGAGCATGTGTGAATTAGGGGGGGCTGGGAAGCAGAAGTGTATTTGAGAGGGGGCACAAGGAGGCATGTCATGAGAGGGTAGGGCTAAAATGGATATAAGAGAATGTGTAATAGGGGGCAGGGGTAGATGTGTATTGGGGAGTAGTTTGGTGGAAGTCTTCAATATCCATTCTCTGCAGACTTGGTAAAAACAACTTCCCTAAAGCGTAAGGGTGGATGGGTTGGGGGCACAGAAGCTTGTACCTTTTCCAGGTGCCATTAATTCATCCTAAACCTCTGAGCTACTGTAACTCTTGTTTTTTCCCTTGTTAATTTTTTCAACAGCTTAAGTAAGGCAAATTATTGTGCTGAGGTGCATAGAAACAAATGGAAGACTTTGTAACACATAACAGAAATGTAGCATGGTGCAACAGCTGATATGTTTCCATGTATGTAATAAATATTAGCTTACTAAAACTATATACAGTATCTAGACTTCAGTCAAAATGTAATTTAATGCTAGTACATAGCAGATTTTTTTTGGAAAGGAGCATGTCCACTACATAATATACAGAAAGAATCCCCCTATATCGCTATACATACCTCCACAATGTCAACCAATAAGTCTTGAAAAAGACTTATTCAAGTTGGGGAGTAGTGTAGGTGTCCCAGGGAAGGGCTGGGCCAGGGGGCAGAGTGACATGTGCTCCCCGGGCCATCGCCCCTGAAGCTTTTTTGCCACTGGTTCTGGGCTTTTTGGGGCCAGCTGAGAGGCAGACAAAGATCTTGGTCATTGGTCGTGTATTACACAAAATCAGTGGCCAGGCATCAGTGTTAGCCTGCCTACTAGTCAGCAACCAGACAGTAAAAACTGGGGCTATCCACTAGTCATACTGATGATAGCCATTCTCTACTACCTACCAGCTGCTTGATGGGTGGATGGCTAGACTGCTGACAGCTATTACACTACATATAAGCTTGTAGGGAGACAGCACGGTAAGAGAAGCATGCCCCCCAGGCTAAAAGTTGCCAGCCTGCCCTTGGGCTGTCCTGTAGCATGTCAGGCCCAGGTTAGCTCTTCGTCATGGAGCTGCTCTTTCCTACCATCGGGTAGTGCACACATTGGTCAGTGCTGGTTTAAGGAATGTAATAAAGTTTTTATGAAGATTCTGGCTGTTTGGTTTATGATGACTATATCCAGTGGAGTGAAAGAGGAGGTTAATTAACTATCCACTTACCTGATAAGAAGCTGAGGCGATCAAGAGGGAAGGAGAGCAGTCAATGAGATGGAGGAGCCTAATTAACGGATTATTTACATGTAAACATACTAGCCTTTCTTTGTGAGGGATTTTTTTAAAAATTCCTTTTAATAGTTTCTAGCAGTGTTACACCATAATCTGTTTCTTCCTCCAGGTCTGAAATTTCTTCTACAAGACTATATAAATGATCATTGGTTGACATTGTGGAGGAGCATATAGCGCTGTAGGGGAATTCTTTCTGTATATTGTGAATTGCAGTTGTTGTTTTTTTAACCAAGGCCTGTTGAGGGTTGTGTCACCTTGTTTTCTTCCCACTAGGAATCTACATTGAGAATTTATTTTTGTTTTTGTGCTAAATGTTTGCTTTATGACACTGGATATACCAAGTCCAGCTTATCGTACTGGAACACTTTCTGATAGCTGGATGGGTGGAATAGCTTCATGTGGGAGAAGGGTTGATTGTGCACTACGGGCTGGATCTAGTGATCATAACTTCTGCAACATCACCATTTTAAGTGAAGACATTTAAAAAAATGTCAGGTTGGGGTCAGTTTGTATATTTGTGCATGCAAGGGGTGTAGCCTTCCCCCGTCCACAGTGGAGTTAGGAGCGTATCGTTTTCCCGATATTGGGACTGTGATCAGAGTGCAGAGTTAGAGAGACAGGTAGTTAAACCACAAGCACCCATTTAAAATCTGGTGATGTGGAGTAACCTTTACTTTGTACAACAAAGTATAAAATACAATATAAATATTTTATATGTCATATGATTTTTAAAAAAGAGGTCAGTAGTTTCTGGCACTGCACAAGTTCCTGCTTTGGGTTGAGTCGTAATTGTGATTTTAACTTTATGTACAGTAAAGGTAAACCATAACATTATTATATCGATAAATAAATCACATTATTGTTTCAAATGCTTTACGTTGTAGATGAAAAAAGGTTTATGGGCCTGTTTATTTAGTCATATATTGTTGCACTAATATATTGTTGCACTGCTCTCTGATCAATCGTCACCATGATGGATGATGCATAATTCCACAGCGATAAACAATGTCTTTTCCAAAATGAAGGCTGCAGCAAAAAAAGATAAAGGACATCAAAACATGTATGTTATTCTTCTCCATTCACTTGTAACACTACAAAAAAAATTATCTATCTATCTATCTATCCTTTCTTAAACAGTTTTAATACAGTAAGTTTGTTTGGTCTGTTTGTGACAAATGTGAACTGTTGGATCAGAAAATGATATATAACCCTCACACTAGGTTGCTCCTCAGGCACACTTTGATTTATGAGAAGTACAGAGTCATTGAGCCTAACATAATGTTTCATAATCCCTCCGTTTGCACCATCAGTAAAGAAATAAAGACATTCCTTCAGAATCAGTTATAAAAGATAAAAAATCACACTGAATGTTTTGGATAGCACATAGTAAATACAATATCTCCCTATTGGTTAATTTCACGGACGTAAAATACTGTACCATGAGGGATTTCATCCTGTGCATTTGCTTGAAATACTTTTCTGTTCCAATTGACTAAAAACTGGTATAGATATATTTCCGCTCTTCCCAAAAGAAAACACTAAATATAAATATACACTGTAATGTGATTAAAAATGCACTAGCAAAAATCCCTATCACTAATATATGGTCAGAATTGTTTTTGGAAGCATCATTAATGTAAAACGTGGGTGTAGGAAAGGCAGCCCATAGTAGCTACAATACAGATAGATCGTACAATACATTGTACTATCTATCTATCTATCTATCTATCTATCTATCTATCTATCTATCTATCTATCTATCTATCTATCCTATACAATGACCAAGGCGCCACAATTTATTGTTATATGTTTATGACAAAAGCAAATGCAAAACCTGTCTATAAATGCATAAAAGAGTACTAGCCAGAGTGAGTCACTTCCGCCAACTGTACTGCTGAAATAGTATCATTTACCACGAGGCCCTGGGGAAAAAACTCATTCTGAATTCCCAAAACAATCTAGCCTGCTTAATGGAAGCTATCAAATGTGTCACGCATTCGCAAGCGCACTTGGAAATTCTCTAGCTGATTTAACATAAGCATGAACTTTTGATGAAAGTAAACCTTTAGTTACCCCTATGCTACTTCCCAACAATGACAAGGAATCTTTTGTCCCTTGTACAGTTGAAGAATAATTGGACTTCCTTTTTCATTGCCTGACCACCTGGTTCACCTCTGACCATGCGTTGACATCTTTGAATGAACGATTCCTATTAACCTGTCCATTCTGTTTCCTTAGAAACAATTCATAAAAATGATGCCATTTGAGCCAATGCAGATATAAAAAAATCTAATGACTCATGTGCATGTATCTTAACACGCTCATATACTCCTTTGGTCTTTTGAATTCATGAAACAAACTACCAAAAGTTAAATTAGTTTATCCTTGTTACGGTTAGTTTTCAGTGATTGATAACTCATGCTGCTATACCTTTGTACTACTTAGTGTATGCAGAATGTGTCAGGTAGGAAACCCCATTTCATATATATATAAACCAGGGCTTGAAGTGGGGGTGTATATGGGGGTATGCCATACCGGTACTTCTCCCACTGATGTAATGGAAAGATTAAAAATCTCCATTGACTTCCATTATTTTCTATGTTTCCATACCGCCACTTCTGAATGTCCATACCACCACTTCTAAATTTCCACTTCGACCACTGATATAAACTAGAGATAAGCAGTTTAACCCCTTAATGACCGGGCCTATTTTTAGGCTTAAGGACGCAGCCCTATTTTTCAAATCTGACATGTGTCACTTTATGTGGTAATAACTTTTTAATGCTTTAACGTATCCAACTGATTCTGAGATTGTTTTTTCGTGACACATTGTACTTTAAGTTAGTGGTAAATTTTGGTTGAT
>JABWIB010000152.1:20597-33331 GCA_016617825.1 Platyplectrum ornatum | reverse complement strand
ATAGTGATAACACTAGTGATGGGTTCCCTTGAAGCTTATTATTGTTTGGAGAAAGCAGAAGCACATGTTTTTTCTCTGCTGCTGAAAAAAGGGATGAATAAAATATTATTTATGTAACAGGTTTTCATCAGGTTACGTAGCGGTTTACAACTTTAACAATCAATAAGACTGACTTGGTGGGGAAGGGGGCCCTGCCAGCAAGCTTACATAAGATACTGGGGATTGATACACAGGGGTAAGTGCTATTATTATACAATGGATGGACCACTTATCTGGTAATGTAAAAGTGCTCTATGCTCTGTGTGAGCAAGTCACACAGCAATGTTAGTAGCAGAAATTGTGGGTGAAAATCATTCAGGATTATGTAAAATACAAACACATGCACACACACACACACCAATATTGGACCCTTCAAATGATAATCTTTTAAAAGAATAAAAGATAGTTGGTTAAAACCATATGAGTGACAGTTGGAAGTCTTGGAGCAGAGCATTGTGTACTTGGTAGAATGAGCCATGTTGGATGGAGGGTCTGATGGCCTTCTTGTGGCCTCCTCTCGCACAGCAAGCTGAATTCATCTTGGACATGGCAGTGAATCCCAGCTACTATTGCACGTAGAGTGCCAAGCACAGCTAGTATAGATCTAATACAAATAATAATATATATGATGGAAAAGATCACAGTAATAAAAATACAGATTTTTATCTACAAACTAACAGCTTATGCAAGCATATTATTGAGCAGTTTCTTACAAGACAAGTTAATAGAGGAAGTTAATAGAAGTTAATAAAATATGAGTACTCAGAATGTAATTAGTGAGGCAGGCAGAAGGTGGAAGAAGTGTGGTTAGAAAGGTTGTTGCAATAAAGTAGTAACATTTTAAGAATAAAAGGGAAAGCATGGTAAAAAACAACCTGCAATGCAACTGATGCAGGCAATTGGGGCCCATGAAGATACTAGGGCTCACAACTCTTGCAAGAAAAGTGCAGGAAAGTCATTTTTTTGTCATTACAATTGGGTTGAAATTTGCTGGTTTGCAATTGTAACTCTCTGAGTATGTCATATACACTAATTCTGCCATTTACATGGATATGTTTAGAAGCACAAACATTTAGTGTGTGTTAAAGCAATTTGAGGCATCTATATTTCAGAGGATTGGGCCAGATCCATACTTTCCATACTATTGATATAAGACTTAAGATTGGGCAAAACCATGTTGAATTGCAGGGGGGGTAAAATTAATGTTAATGTTTGCATGCAGGGAGAATACGTTATTTTTGCATGTTGCACACAGATACTGACCAGCGTTACTGTTACACTGTTATTACACTTGTGCTGGAAACATCATCTCTTACCTGTAATACTGCAACTAATGAAATTTACCTCCCCTGCAATTCATCATGGTTTTTCCCACTTGTGAGTAAGTTGTGAGTAAGTCAATAGTATGGAAAGTCTGGAACTAATCCAATGTTTGATATTTAATAATCTTTATATTGGCGTAATATGTGCAATATTTCAAGCTATTTGAAGTTTAATGTGTTTTTCTGTGTGATCTGTGTAAAATATTTTAACACTGTCCAATTCAGGGCCAGTATATACCGATATGGAATACCGGAACTTCTCCCGCTAAGCCACGCTCCCTTCTATAAGCTCCACCCCCTCAGCACTGGAAGGGGAAAACTGTAGTTTAAAAAATCACTGGTCCGGTGGAGGCGGGGCTTATGTAAGAGGCGGGGCTTAGTGCCATACAGCCATCTTACAATCCCCACTTCGAGTCCTGATCCAATTATAGTATTGTCCCAAGCAAACAGAGCTTTATTAAGGCAGGTGTCTCATTTGCCTTATGCATCTCATTTGTCTATTTTAATAGACCTTCCTGGATTTCTCTCTAGATGGACCAAATACAGACTTGCAAAGTTTAAGTGATCCTCGTTGGTTTCCTGAGTAGATGACAAACTTATTTCTGTGCACGTGTGCGCAGATGCTACTCATATACTTTTTAAGTCAGGGGCGAACGCAGGATTTTGGAAGGGGGTTTCCATATATATACACTAAATAGCAGTGGAAAACGCAGGATTTTGGAAGGGTGGTTTCTATTAGGTGTCAGGAGTATATTAGGTGTCAGGAGTATATTTGGGTATATAGTAGTCATACTGTTTTTTTATAGTGTAACCCCAAACCATTAATACACCCACATATATTATAGTTATAGTTAATATATACTTTACTGTATATAGTACACCATTTCCAGCCTCAAGGTATATATATATATATATATATATATATATATATATATATATATATAGTGGGTATCGTAGGTAGCACTCTGAAGACTTGATTTTCAGTTGCATAAACGTATTTAATTCACAACGTGCAGTTACATAAAGTTAAATGCGGGATAGGGCCGACGTTTCGAAGTTCCTTCTTCCCTATAATAGTCCGAAATTGTCACACCATGTAAATAAAACTCTATCTCCTTTTTCTTGAGATTCAAAATTTCATGATACAGGTCTACGTGTGAGTTGGCATCAGGGTTGGACAATAGCTGATCTTTAAACAGGATCGCTTCAGCTTCACTTTCAGAAAATGTAAGGGTCTCACCGATAGGGAGCTCTATTTGAGCTAATCATCTGGATAGTTCATCCATCATGGAAATTTCACAACAGTATCAATGCTCCAAGTTAAAATCACGAATAGACGGTCCACAGAAGCTTATTTAGGTTATTTAGTTCCGCTACGGTTCTGGTGTTATTTCACTTTGGGAACATTTTTTTCTTGTGTATATGTATGGGGATAGTGGCCTAACATTTTCTGTTGCTAAGTTTGTCATTATATAGTTCTCTTGCAATAGGTCCCATGTATGTACTATGTAACATTTCTCCACTGCTGCGAGTGTCCCTGTTGTTATCTAATCATGCTCCTTTCTGTATATGTTTTTAACTGTGCAGCCAGCCACCGAGTGCTCGCGTCTGGTTGCTTAGCAACCGAGGGACGCTGGAGTACTGACAGCCGACGTCATGTGCTACCGGCGCATCCGGGTGACGTCACCAGGGGGCTGACGCTCCAGTCGCGGCTCGCGGCGGGCAGCTGCATTCGGGTATGGGGTAAGTCTTCACATATTTTTTTCTATATATATTAGCCACTAGTTGGGTGTTTTAGTATATGTCCATAGATCCCTGATGAAAGAGACGCAAAGTCTCTGAAACGTTGGAACTTATGATGGATCTGTTATCCTAAATAAATATTACTACGCTGAATTATGTACAAGTCTGGTAGTGCCGCTATTTTCTACAGTGGATATATATATATATATATATATATATATATATATATATCAGACCTTTCATTTACTCTATACAGTGTGCCAGCTCCTAATACTTAATATAACCCACATATAATACAGCCCCCCCCGCGTTTGCCTATGCAAGTGTACAGAACTGAGAGGGGCCTGGTTTTCATATTAGCATGTCTAATCCCTATACAGGCAGGTACAGGCATGCTAACTAACCCAGCGGGTCAATTAATTAACAGCAAATATTTTCTACCATCCTTCATCTAAGCCAGACATTTCTCCCTTACATAGTGCTAGATACCAATCACTTCCTCTTACAAGAATATACAAAGTCACTGCTGATATGTGATTAGATATTGTAGCACAGATTTTTCTAGCACACAGCTAAAGAACATCTTCTATTTATGCTCATCTTTGAAGGAGCTATATCTGTAATGGTTGCCAACGTTCTTCTAATTATAACATGTGTTTGTTTCAAAGCAGCAATCTCTTTAGACATTCCTTGGCATTTAGATGCTGATTTTTTTAAGTAATCATCAAGGACCCAGAGTGTAGTCAGACGAATCCATCCCAACTTCCCCGCTGGTATCAGTGCCAGTCTAGAGAAACAATAATTTCAGCCCTAAACCAACAGAAACTCAGCCACAGCTGCTGAAAGTCAGTAACTTTGACTCACAGGGGTGAGACTATTTCTTTTTCCATTATTGGTCCCTTTATCTCAATGCAAAACATGTAAAAGTTGGCATATACGCTAACAAGCAATATACACCCAATCTACGATTAATGTATGCACATTGTAAATATGTACTGTCAATTACTGCATAGTCCTTTTCATGCTAAAGAGATAGCAGAATCCCAACTGACTCAGTTGTCTCTTTCACATTCAATGTTTTAGCTGCATCAGAAAATGTTGAAAACTGTCAGTAATAATTCCAGCAATGTCAAACTGAAATACCAATGATCACTATAACTCTGAGAGCAAACATAATATGTAGGATGCGAGCCTCTGATTTATGCTATCATTAAACACTGAAAAACCTGCTCACAGCACTGCAAAATATAACGGTATGGAATAATAACTTCATGCGCTCAAGGTTCTTTTAAAGGTTTTTCGTGAATAATATTCAGCAATCAGCCACTGAAACCAATCTTGGCAGACTTTCTGTTGGTTTGTTATTGGAATGAACAGTTGAAGAATATTAGAAAACATTGTAATATAAATGAAGAGAATGGCTTCTGTCTGTTGTTTAATGAGCCCGTTATCAATTCACAATTAACTCAAAATAAACAAATATCAGATAAGAAAGGGGCAGACAGTTATAAATATACTGTAAGCCACAGCTAGTAGCAACATCTATACTATGTAATATTATTTCCATGTAATATATTACACCATGTGAATTTAGTACCATGTGATCAGAAAATGCAGAGCCCAGTACAAATGAAATGGATGGGAACCTTTTCAAAACTAACTGTGCTTAATACTATTCAGTCTTACCGTTCCCATACCACCTCCCATATAATGATATACTTTACATATACAAACAATGTAGTATTCTTTTCCTTAAATTATTTAGTAGCCAATGCAAGTGGAGCTCCTATACGCATTAGAAGAGGAGGCATGCAAATATATTGCAATCCTAACATTAGTGTCTAGGAGGGGAGGTCACTCCTCTACCAGGACTCTTCTTTAACTTTTATACACTGGCCCTCTCAGTGGTGGTGCAGGGTTTGCTGGCACCGTAGGACAGGGGGGGCCTTTTTACTCTCCCCAAAGCAGGCGTCCACCTGTCTCTTGCACCACCGGCCACAGGGTACAGATGACTGGAGCCTCTTCCCCACCTGCAACCAGGAGCCAGACACCCGAGAGCTTTTTTGCAGGGCCCTGGGTCTCTAGAAATGCGGCCCGGTGGTCTCTGGATGTCTTCTTTCTTGACCACGGCCTCTCTGGAGTTTGTCATCTGGTCTGTCGGTGTCTTCCTTCTTGACATTGATGTCTCTGAATTGGGTGCTCCTTCTGCTGGTCTCTCTGCGTCTTCTTTTGTGGCTGCAGCGTCTCTGGATTGGGGTGCCGCCATCTTCTGGTCTCTCAACGTCTTCTTTCTTGACCATGGAATCTCTGGATTGGGTCGTCGTCTGCAGGTCTCTCTGCATCTTCTTCCTCTTTCTTGAAGCGCTGGGTCATCTCCTTTGTGTTGCCGCAACGTTCCGTCACCTTGACACGACATTCACCTCCTTCCGCTCCGGCCACAGTGCCTTTTATATGTGCTAACGAGGCAGGAAAAATGAAGCGGCAGGCACCTGCACTGTATGTGCAGCCACTGCATGGTGGTGTCCCGGGACGTCCCAGTGAATCCTGGAAGCTGATATAAGCAGCAAAATTCTGAATCATTAGTAATCTCCAAACCCCCAAAATACCTGGGTAAGCATTTTTTTATATATTACCTCAGTTGTATCTAGCTTGATCACTTCTCCATAGTGTCCCTTCCTCTTTATTTCACAAATGTGATCTAACATTGAGAAATATAAAATAATTGCTCCCTAATTGAGTCCTTACATGGCAATAACATGTCTAAAAAAGACCATTGTAATCCTAAATGTGGGTATGAGAATTCCAAAAACTTTTCATTATTCCATTTTTATTAAAAGAGCTTTAGATGTGATAATTATAAAATTGATATCTATCTATATCTATCTATCTATCTATCTATCTACTGTATCTATCTATCTATCTATCTATATAAAATATATTAATGTATTTTATATATGGTTTGCTCCCAGCATTTAACATTTACAGTCCTACTTGTTTTATGTCTCTAACACCATTAAGCCAGTTGTTGCGCATAATGAATTTATGAGAGAAGGTCAAATACATTCATTGATCTTCCAGCTGTCATTTGCTTCTTTCCCTCAAAACATGTTGCTAGATCTTCATTTGTTAGTAGTATTGATTAGAACCTATTAGAAATTCTCTGTATGTTGTCGGCATGTTGTCACCCCTGGACTGTGATACCTAGACTGAGAAAATTTGGAATGAAGAAGTTTAAGTCCAGGATTACTATTACTGCCTTTCTCCTACATTGATTGATAATATTCTTCCACAACTCTATGATCCATTAATGTTGTATGTATATTAAAACATTCCAGGTGGTTGGTAATTTCATTTCTGAATTTTGACCATTAGAAAAGCATGTGACATAATGAGTTAAAATTTTCTTTTGGGGCATACGGCATGACTCTCTGACTGCTGTAGTTGGCAAAGAAGCAATTACCCTTTGATTCTGTCAAACCATCATTTCCAGAATACATATTGTGTGAAAGCATATTGTGTCTCATTAAGCCATCAAAAATATCAAGCAGTGTAGCCAGTCAGTCGTGTGTTCTTTTTATCACGATGATTTGCAGCAGTCAATAGGAATTTGCGAAACCTAAATTAACAATAGCAGCCCCCAGCTTTGTTACTGACTACATGGTTAATGAGAAATGAATTTAACCATGTAAATAATATTACGTATCCTGATTTAAAACTCATACCGTTAATCTGTGAAGGTCAAACTGAACATTTGAACCTATGGTGTAGCATTATTATGTGCTGTGTAATAAAGTATTAAAGCCTTACAATGTGCATAGCATGGACATGGTGACATAATGGTGTAAGGAAACTGTGTATTTTAAATGGGGGATCACTACCTGTAACAAAGTCATTTTTGACTCATCCCCTCCTAACAACCTTAACCTTACAGTTAAGAAACATTCCCAAAGCTATCTCTCAAATAATCGACTCATTTCTTAGCTTCCACCCTCGAAGCTACATGAGAGTCCTACCTTTACTTGAGTTATTTACTACCTCTCCCTACACAATATTCTGGATTCTCTTCCCTAAGGCTATTGTTCTGAACACTGACAATGCTGACAAATATTTCACCATTGACATCTATGGGGCCTATTAAATTCCCAGCGAAGACCGGAAAAGGCTGGTTGTACAGTAGGGGAAATTGTGTTTTTTATGAGAAAATAAGATGCAATATTTTCTTCTTGCGCAAACTGCGTAAGGGGCACAAAATCAATTGAATCGGCCCCTAATTGTCATCACTTCTAATTATTTTGTTCTTTCTAATGCTTTTTACACTGTTAAACAAATAATACAATCCAATTAAGTATTTAGAACACAGCTCTCCTTCTGGTTAACATACCACTTATACAATCCCTCTTATTATCTAATCAGTGTTTGTTTATATGGATCCACCACCTTTACTCTACTTTTATTTGTTGGAGCAGTAAGGCTCAGTCATAGGTCCACTGCATTTCACTATTTATACCACTTTTCTTACACAATTAATACAATCATTTGAAATGTTGCATTTATCCAGATGGTATCCACATTAATCTATCTACTCCTGGTGCTAGGTTTACTTAACTGCAGAAAAGGGAAAGTGAAGACGTTGACCATAGCAACCAGTGAGATCTCTTGCTCTTCTATTACTAGATACTAGATATACAGCCTGATTCAGGGATTTAGCACATGATTGAGGCACACTGCAGCCAAAGCACAGCTCTGAATAGAGCACAGGGAGAGGGGCAGAGGCTCTGGATGCTAATGTTTTCCCGCAGTGTGCAAAGCGGTCACTGCGGCTTTTATGAATTAAAAAAATAGTAAAAAAAATTAATTCATTAAAATTAATTTTAAAAAATGAAACATTTATTTTATTTCTAATAATATTTTTATTATTTTTTATGTATTTTTTTTTTTTACACTTAATGAGGCAGGTAATTGTCCATAGGACATTACCTGCCTCTATGATGCTGCGCTTTGACTGCTCCATGTCTGGACAAGGTGCAGGCTGCCCCTTTTCTAATTTCCATATGCCGCAGTTGCAAGGGCACGGAGATCGGCAAAACATTGCGTCTCCAGCTGCCTGGCTGGCAGAGATGCAGGGCTGAATCAGCCCCAATGTCAGTTACACTCAGATTGTTTTTTATGGTCAACATCTCCAATGTCTTTTACACATTTAAGTAAAACTTACCCCTGATCAATAGTCTTGACCAGTGATACATAATGTCATGCTGCCATTTCATAGACATTTCTTTCATCATCTCAACCTCAATTTTACAAAATTAAAGCTAATAATATTTTCATCTGCCCATAGAAGTCATCCACATGATCCATCTACTTCTATTGACAACACTGTAAATACTGCTGAAAATGTATTAGTATCACCACATTACTAGTTACCATTATTTAAGATGATCATATGCTAATCTAACAAACGGGTGCAACTGATTAATTGAAAGGAAAAGAAGAAGAGATCCAAGATAAAAACCAATAAATCGTTTTGTCATTTTGTTACATTTTTATTTGTACCAATAGCAGAATTGTTTCCAAAGTGAAATACTTATTTTAACAAGAAATATATTTTGAATTTGTTGTTTACCCTCCACAACTTCTGATTATTACATATTATTACATATATTGAGAATCAACTCGAATATTACTGAACATCATAATCATCAGAGTGCATGCATGCTTGCAAATAGCTGTTTGTAATTTTAAGGTAATATAGTAAGTATGGTACACATAAGCACAAAAAAGCAATTATCAAAGCAGTGTGTAGAAATTACAATATATAAGAGATTTCATATATTATAGAGTATAATTACTGATTATCATACATACTTAAACACACTAGTCCCATATGTAAGACATATTTAAATCATTGCAGTGTGAATATAATAGAGTATAATGCATAGCATCATGCATGTAAAAACTAGTCTGTAATTGGCAGCATTAAATGTAATAGCCAGAAGAACTCTGTGAGATGTTTTTTTTTTTATTTCTATTCATTTTGTTATTTTGATGTACTGAGGGTATCTCTGTATTTATGCCTTTCAGACATTCAGTGTCCATATCTGTTATTTTATTAGTAGCCCTTCTACAAGAGGGCCTTTGAATAAACACAATAAACATTCCTGCTTATCTAGTCCAATACACTTGACTTTGCACTGTCTTTTGAGCCCTATAAACAACTTGTAACCAAATCATGTTACATGTGTAAAAATAATTTTCAGAAATTGCATATATCCCACGCAGGGAACTTCAAAAACTCTCATTCATGCATTAATCATCTCCAGCATTGCTTATTGGAATGTTCTCCTTATTATACATAAATCATTTCCCCCACTCAGTGTCTTAAATTTTATGCACTTACTAATGTACAAAGTCATCAACAAAACTGAACCCACATAAATATTTTTACTTGTTTAAAGAAGATATAGCTCTCAGCACTTTACAGGTCCTCTTCTACACCTAATAAATGCTCTGATTTCTGGTGACAGGACTTATTCCAAGCTGCATCCCCACTGTCTCTCCTAAACAATTAATACCATCCAGTGCCGCCAAGAGAAATGGCACCAGTTTAGCAACTTTTTGGAGTCCCTTCATATTTAATAATTACATTCCACCACTATGTGGCAGCACACCATTCACATACATGTTTTCAATCCATTGAATGTGTACCTAGTAGGTTTAAAACACTACAGAAAAAAACCTACAGAAAAAAATGTATATATATATATATATATATATATATATATATATATATATATATATATAGTGTGAGAGTTTGAACCTCTCAAGATGTGTTTACGCAGGATATGTTGTAAATCATTAAGGTTATGATTGAGCAGAGCCAAATGATGGGTTACAGGCTACTCATTCTCCTTTAGTAATAGACAAAAAGCATATACCGCCCCATTCTATGGGAAGTAGATGCAAGACAATACTAAAGTTTTTTTATCTCTTATGGTAACTCACATACGTCTGTGATAGTCCATGTAGATATTTGTAGTCCCTCCTTCAAGCTCTCCGTTAGGTTGAGCCAAGTCCTATTGTCAGTCTGGGGTTTGGTATCTGTCTTCTGACGGCGAGATCTCCCTTCTGACAGCAGGGTCTGCAGCGCGTTGTCTTGCTTCTGACAGCGGGTCCGTGACGTGCGTTCCTCGCCTCAGTTTGCTGACAGCTGTTTCCTCCTCTCGTCTCTGGTCTGTGACCCTGTTAAATATTCTGTCTATGCTCCTCCTTTCTTCATATGATCTTACAACAATAAATATCTTTCTTAACAAGAAATATTGCACTATCGTCTGCTCTTCCCCCCTCCCCCCTTCCTATTCTCCACATCTGTCGGGACGAGGACCGGAGACGAGAGGAGGAAACAGCTGTCAGCGAAAGTGAGGCGAGGAACGCACGTCACGGACCCGCTGTCAGAAGCAAGACAACGCGCTGCAGACCCTGCTGTCAGAAGGGAGATCTTGCCGTCAGAAGACAGATACCAAACCCCAGACTGACAATAGGACTTGGCTCACCCTAATGGAGAGCTTGAAGGAGGGACTACAAATATCTACATGGACTATCACAGACGTATGTGAGTTACCATAAGAGATGAAAAAAAACTTTAGTATTGTCTTGCATCTACTTCCCATAGAATGTTTTGAAGTCTTACAGCAGTAGATTTTGCCACAAACACGATACTGCTCATTTGGGCGGTATATACTTTTTGTCTATTACTATTGTGTGATCCCAGTGTGGGGTCCGCTGTGTGTTCAGGCTGCATATTCCAAATACTGTTGTAGATCGATCTGGTACCAATCTCTAGGCACGTTCTCGGTGAGATCCTGACACATTTTTGAATATACTCATTCTCCTTAACCATAAGAGCAACTCTCACTGCAGATCTCTCCGGATAAAGAGCGATAAAGAGTCTAATGTGTGGAACCCCTAACAGTTTTTGGGCCCCCAAAAAAGTACCCCTTTTCCTCCTCTAGAGAGCCCTGATACTATCCTCTATTCTCCTGTTTTCAAATACTTCCTTAATTCACCACTGCTAAGTTTACTAAGGTTTACTAAATTCTTCAAGCTATTTCTTCACTGTGACTACTCTCTTTACTCCTTCTATTACATGTACAGTTGTACATAACAGACACATATATTAGGTCTCTGTATGGTCCTATAATGGGTTATTTCCTTCAATTTATTATGTTGAGTTAATGTAATAGCCTATTTATTTACCCTGTTATTGAGTCTGCATCATATGATTGCTGACATGCAATTGCTGACATGGTGTGTTCACTCTATTTTCTGTATTTCTGTGTGGAATAGTAAAGACTTTTTTGCATGTTTGTAATATCACTTGAGACCTTTCATTTATTGAGAGTACCACACATAAGAGTGTCTGACCTGCTATGATATGATTAATATTGAATATATGGATTTGGTGTGCATTTAAGACAATTACATATATAAAAGGTTATTAAGGATACATATTACTTCATACTGTGGTGGCATATGAAGCGTCCTATTTAGTTAGGCTTAATATGATGTGTCTAGTATTTAATGGTTGTTCCCTTTCATGTAAAAAGTTGCAGTAGACCAGATGCAGTGGTATGTTAATTTTCAATTACTTTGTATTTGGAATTGTAATTATGTATTTATTTTTATGTATTTTTTTCTGTGCAGCTTTATCCCTGCACTTAATGCACCCGCATTTAATTATCTTACAAACTGATCTGAGCAACCACCATTCTGTGTATGTATTTTTATACCACATGCTACTGTGCCAACATGTATGTAACAATTTAATGATTGTTCTTTTACTTATAATAAAGTATTTCTATTGTTAAAAGGTGTTTCTACTTGTCTAAACATTGATCTTTCTGTCATTTTTCTGCTGTGAGTTTTAAAACTTGCCATGCTTATGTTAGTTCATCTATATAAAACAGAAATGATAATAATTGGTGACAACTATTCTTTTTCACAGCTTATCTTACATTCATGTGTGTGTGTGTGTGTGTGTGTGTCTTTGCAATTGATATATAGAAAAAAAATATATATAGAAATTGTGTTTCTGACCTACCATTAAGGATGTGTACACAATAATACATGTGCACCAGTGTGTGTAGCTTTCTCACAAATTCTAAATTTGTCCTTTCATACCATGAATAGTATACCTTTTGTATTCATAACATAAAGATAGGCAACAGGGTAGACACATTAGGCAGGATAACTAAAATCATGCCCATGTCCCAGTTGGGTGGTTAGGTGGTTTAGGTGGGCATACCTCCGTGGGAGGTGACAGACTGTGCCAAACTTACAACCTTCCTTATTTTGGCAGCACATTTATGGGAAAGTAGGCAGAGCTGGGTGGATAGGACCAGCAAGTTCTTTAACCCCTTCCCGCTACAGGGCGTACATGTACGCCCTGGCAGGAGGGGAGTTCGCGCTCCAGGGCGTACATGTACGCCCTGGAGTTAAACTGACAGNCTGCCTCGAGGCAGGCTGTCACGGACGATCTGGCTGCTGCCGTTGGCAGCAGCCATCTTCCCGGAAGTCTCGGGGGAAGGATCACGATGATCCTGCCCCCCCCGATCGCCGCTGATTGGCTAGTCACTA
>JABWIB010000152.1:4044-19207 GCA_016617825.1 Platyplectrum ornatum | reverse complement strand
ACATAAAGTGACACATGTCAGATTTGAAAAATAGGGCTGCGTCCTTAAGCCTAAAAATAGGCCCGGTCATTAAGGGGTTAAGGAGCTTATCAAAGACGGTGAGTCTGTAGTAGCAGCACATAAAAGTAAAGCATCATACGCACTGAAATTTCATAGACCATTCAACAGCTTTTCAAATCTGTAATACCAATTTTATCCTGACCTGCTTAACAATGACGCCCCCCTTTTACTGTTCAAGCTGCTCTCTAGTTTTCTGAGAATTATTTTATGCAATGACAATGACACCATTAAATGGAGGCGGAGAGAATAGTGTCATTGGGGTATATTTAGTGAGATTGGAAAGTGGGGATGTTTCCCATAGAAAGATCCAGATTCAAGCTCTCAGTTTCATTTTATACAATGGAAAATGTGAACTCAAATATGATTGGTTGCCATGGGTAACATCCCCACTTTTCAATCTCAAATATACCCCATTATGTGTGAACTTAAATAAGTTAATAAAATGCCATTGGTCCCTTTATCATTTATCATTTAAAATTTAGTGTTGTCAAAAAAAAGGTTAAATTAGTTGTGTATTAGCATTATTATAGACACTAGAGCATATAACATATATATATATATATATATATATATATATATACACAAATATAAATGGGTAAATTAACAAAATATATGTACAATGTACATAACACCCTATAGTATTGGTAGCAACAAACAAGTACAAACAAAAGTAAAAACATTACTAATGCACATAAATTATATTAAAATACTTCACCGGTCCAGAAATAGTAATTTGTACCCCAAATGTCATAACATATAACATAACGTATCTAAAATCCCACCACACTGTATTCAACCAGCGGCTTCAGGAGAATCACTCTGAATAGAATGGCACTCACTCCAGATGGTAAAGGATGTTTAAGTCATAATGCGTTTGTGATGTGAGATCCACAGTTCGCATGAGTTTGTAATAAGCAGGGAGTCTGGTAGTGGTAGAGGATGATCACTAGGGAGTAAAAGCACTTAGAGGGATCATTGGTTTCCTCACATGCAAATATAAACATATGTTTTGACGTCTTTTCGCAAGTACATGAAAAATCTTTTTTTAATTGTAAATTACTGTCTATTATTGCTCCACATGCTTTATTCTGTAAACTGTTTCACATCACACATTTCTCCTTTTGTCTGCCACATACAGTAACTGTGCTTTATGATCGATGTTCAGAAAATAACTATATATTTATATATAGCTGTACATTTTTGCTGATAGTTAGATATAAACCTGGAAGCACTTGCACCAAACTAATCAAAGACTTGCTTACTGCTGCTGCAGAACTTTTCCCAGTTCTGCCTGCAATAAAATTGTAGGATAACTATGATATATGACAAGATATTAAACCTCTAGTTCAGCCAGAGCATAATTCAATACAGCATCCCAAAAAGTGTCTGTTAAAATCATACTGTTAACCAGACAGAAATATTTTTAACAATCAAAAAATGTTAAATTTAACTGTCTAAATGTCATCAAATGCATTTCCATGTGTTTTCTAAGCAGGATAGACACAGACAAGTGTGGGTGTAGGTGATTGATATGAAAAACATTTTACGAAAAGCTCATTTTACATTCTTACATGCCTAGAATAGTTATTTAACTGGTCCAATCCAACTGGGATATATGATATGTTATTCTATGATATCAACATAAAATGAAAAGAGAAACTGAATGCAATTATCATTTTTTATTATAATTCATTAACAAAAATAAAACTGTATTGGATTGTCTTCACAGAATGACATGCATTTTGTTTTTTCAATTTACAAAGTGCTATTAGTTTATATCTCATACAAGAATTTCATTAGGCAAGGAATCTGAGCTGATAAATGCAATATAAAAACTTTAAACAAATATATATGGAATGCCAATTAAACCAATAAATATATCCACCTTTGTAATGGATAAAGTAAAATACAATTGTGCTCTTGCAGGCTAAATAATTAAGAGCTCTAATTCACTTTTATGATATTGTAAACTTTTAAGCAATTCCTCACTAACAGTAATAATCATTCTAACAACAATACATTAGCCAACAGAGCTGTTATGCTGTGGAGTCACTTTCCCATGAGACTGCAGTATTTATTATTTTAAAAACATGCTTGCTGAATCTCCCAGAATTTCTTGGGAGACTACCGGATTTTGGACAATTCTCCCGGTATCCTGGGATTGTCAACAAATCTCCCAAGACCCAGAATGAGCAGTGATTTAATGTAAATCNCTGCCTCAGCTCTGATTGGTACTATGAATGAATTCATAGCAAATGTATGGGGTTTGCTATGAATGGGTCATGTGCCTGTACTTTGTTTCAGATATCTGTGAAGAGGGAGAAGGAGGAGTGGAATCTCTAGGACAGTGTAATTTACAAAATCTCGTTATCAGCATCCTCTTCATATTTGGGGTGCAATTTGCCCCCTTACCACACCCAGGAAACAGTGGAGAGACGAAGGTTAGAGGTAGGCAGCTGGAAATGGAGTGTTAGGGATAGACTGTGGGTAATGGAGTGTTAAAGTAGTATAAGGGGTAGGGTAGTATAAGGGGATGGTTAAGGAAGAATATGACATACTGACCTGTCGGCACTTCGGGTGTAGTTAAACTCCTGCTGTCGGGGGCCCTCTGTCGGCGACGAACCACATACAGCCTGTACAATATGATATCACCAGCTTCTGACATAATGTAATGCTACAATCATTGTGTAGTGACCACATGCTGACATATAATTGGAACTATTGCCTGACTGCTCTGCACTAATCCTAATAAAATCAGCACATTAGCAGTCAGATTGTTCAAACAAACTAAATGATCCAATTATTGTTGTCCATGCCTATTAGTCAATCATTTGTTCAATTAGCCAGACTACTATGTAGGGTGGATTCAGTATTCATGACTGCTTCACTGAGTGGATACATGGTTTTTGTCAAGTCAAGTTGAAATAAAATGCATGAGAAAAATGTTCTTATATTGTTTTATCTACAATCTATTTTGCATGAATTCTGGCAAATTTCAAAAGGTGTTGCGTTGCTGTTTTCTGTAATTTTATCAGTAGTATTTTAAAACCGTCAAATCATGCTGGAACTGCAATTCAGAAAATTCTGAAAACATCCTGTAATATATATATATATATATACTGTATATATATATATATATATATATATATATATATATATATATATATAGTGATCAATAAGGGTGGCGCTACCATTAGGTGATTATAAGCGATGCCGGGCAGGGACATTTGAGGTAAAAGTTTAAAAACATTTTTACATATTCAAGACACACATTTAAAATATTTTCTATATGTAATAAAGAAAATTGAATACATTTTCTTTACTTTTGTTTCATTTTCTTAAAATAAATATTGGTTTTCAATATTTGTTGTGACATCACACTTTTATTCATAAAGACAACAGTGAACATATGAATTGTTAAGCTTCAGTCCATGAATTTTCAAAGCTTTCCATTTGCAGGTAAAATATTTTAAAACCTATTAAGTATTGAAAGGCAAGATCTTGCTCTTACAGAGTAACACTTCAAAATATTTCTTAATAATGCCTTTGAATAAAATCCATAATTACAGAACAAGGTCATTTTACTGTTGCCCAGAGGCAATAGGTTGCAATATCACTGAAGCTGCTTTGAGACTTAATTAAACATGAAAGATGTTTGAATATGTCTAATGGGAATGCGTTAGTGAGAGATTATTTACTGTTCTTGACATAATTATCCAATATAGGATGCGTGAGTGTGTATTTTATAGTTGTTATTGTATTCTATCTAAAACAAAACATACAGACATGCAGCCAATGTTAAGTGAATAACAAGTTATTTGCACACTACATGTGCAGACTATTTCATTGTGTGCATAGCAAACACATTTATCAGTAGTACAGTACACATTTGCTAACAGACTGCTGTTCAATGGCCGAAATCCAAGCATCAAGCATACCGAAGTTTTAGGAGAAGCAGTCAAAGTACTTATTTCGTGCAATGTCTAATCTGCGCATGCTCCATGCAGATGTTACACTACAGATTTCCATTGCTGAGATAAATGGACCCAATGCATAGTAGGATTTATTCTAAGACATTCTGTTGCATACTTTGCATATGTGTGTATTTCCATCAATGAATGAATGATAGCGTTTTATTTCATGACAGTGTTAAATCTGCAGATAACCACAGGATGTGATATCACCTCTTTGAATTCCTTACAGGAACATGTCTATTTAGATCATAAGGTGACGTGGGAATTTACAAGTGGGAATTATATGGAGGGGGCAGGAGTACATAAAAAACATTTCTCCCTAACCGCAGGTCTGGGCGGCGTGGGGCTTATAGAATGGGTGGAGCTTAATGGTAGAACAAGTGGTGGTCTACCATATCTCTGTATACTTGCTCACTTCAAGAACTGGTCGACATGGATGTAATGTTATTGCTTTTTGGTGCTGTTGGACTGGAAGCGTTATTATTATTATCATTTTATAATTTGTTTAGGCTAGGTTAACACTATTTAAATATATGCCTAACAATAAAAATTGCCAGAAAACCGTGCAGTGCCGGAGAGATGTTGTATAAAACGCTTGCCAGCACTCAAAAATTGATTGCCCACCAACAGAGACTGATACACAGTTCTGAAAAACTGCCAAAAAAGAAACAATTCTGCAGTTCTGCAAATCTACTTTGAACTGTATGAGAGTCAACTTAAAAATGTACAAAAAGAATTACGCTACATACATAAAGGTTTGAAATAAAAGCTGATCACCATATTAGCGCAAAATAATTTCCCTGCATATAAAAATTCATTTATTTTCACCCCTCACATTGCAACATGCTGACTTACATCTTTTCGAATATTTGCTTAAAATGTATGAAATTTACATCACAAAGGCAAGCTTCTTATTTGTAATGGGTGACCAGCATTTGTTATGCTACCTGTGTGCTCATGTAAGGGTTACAATTCTGGAATTCTGGTCATATTAAATAATGAGCCATGCCCCCTGCACAAGTTGGAATGGATCATGCCGTTTACTGGGAATACTAGTAGTGTATGTCTAAACACACAATAACACACAATTTTGTTCATCTTTTTTCTATGCATGCAAAATGCTAAGAATTCTAAAATTTGTTATGTACACTATCCTTAAAGCTGCATTTGTCCAGATGGGGCATCCATCCAGCCCAATGCATGCATAGTATAATCATATATGATATCGATATACATGTCTGTTCTACACATAACTGTTAAGTAACTAAATAAATGCTATTCAACACTATTAGATAATGTTGTAAAACCATGCCACAAGAGTTAATTTGCATTTGCTACATTACCAATTACAATTTGACAGGCACTAATCCTGGGAGAAACAGAGCTAAGACAAACACTAAATGGACTAACTAACAAGTAAACAGAAAAGTGGTGCTCAAACCCAAATAGCACAGTAAACAAAGGCCTACTTACTATTTACTAAGCAGGGAAATTTAAAATTGGGGATGTTTCCCATAGCAACCAATAAGATTAAGGATCTCAGTTTAATATTCATACTGGGAAATGTGAGCTTGAATCTGATTGGTTAATATGGGCAACATCCCAACTTTTTTCATATACCTGCAGACTCAATGCTTATTAAATTAATATTAAATTAAATAAATCAGCGCTAGAGAAAAGAAAAAGAAAAATAGTAAAAAGAAAAGCATATATTGCAAAGAAAGAACATAAAGCAATTAAAACTCTAAGAGATAATAAAATTATTATTATTGTTATTATTATTATGAAAAAACCCAATGATAAAGGGGGCGGGTCATTGTGGATTTTGATTTCTATGAAGGGGAGGCATTACGCGAATTAGGAGATATGACTACCTATCAAAAATTTGCGATTAATCTTACTGAAAAAATTACGAGCCAATAAAATACTCTCATTTCTAAACATCTGACTACAGAAACTATTAGTAAAAGCCAATATGATTTCTTGACCATTGAGATGCCTATTATTCCAATATGATATCTGTTACAGCAAATCCATAAAGATATCGAAAAACAACCGGGGAGGCCAATAGTGGATGGAATCAGATCAATTACTATGCCGACTTTTATGAATGACATGATGTTGCTAAGTAGTATATTTGCCTCTAATTTTGCTGTTACTCACAAACTATAACCGCATTAATGGATTTAAGTCAAGTGCATAGGTTTCTTAAAATCACAACTTAATTGATTTAGATTTAATTAATTTATCAATTATTAATATATTACTCATTACTTTTTACTGGAAATGGTATTGTATTGTCTTTGAATAAAAGTTTGAATGTATTTCAATTCAATTGGTTTTGACATATGTTTTTGCTATCTAACTACTACTCTCTGAACCTGGTCCCCAGACAGATGCGCCATGAAGTGCTGATCCGCGCATACACACGCAAATGCCGCATATGTGTGCTTTCGCATCCGCACTATTTAAATGGGAGAAGGGCTGTTCCTTGTCCCTTCTCTCCATTAAATATACGCAGGGGATTAGCCCTGTTAATTGACACAGAACTTACACCATGTTCTGACATAGTGTACATTGCCTCTAAGATTTAGAAGCAGATAATTGTCCACTGGACAATTACCTGCTTCCCACGGCCCTGCATTCTTTAAAAAAATATATAAAGAAATAGTGGTAATATTATTTTCATTTAACCTTTGATTTGTCCTTGTATATAACAATACAAAGCTAATCTATAATAGAAATAAAAGTCAAAAACATGTTAAAAGCATTAAAATTATTGTGTTATCAACCACCTTTTATATTTTACAAACAATAATACCATGCTGAGATTTATGGGACTTTAAATCATCCATGGTATATAGACATACAACTCAAATGTCATAAAATACAGCCATACACTTTAGAGGATTATATAGTCTGAATTAAATCCAAGTGTTGACACACAGTATTGACACAGTGTTGAAATGCTTGAAACCAATGTCATTATTCTCAAGCAAATAATATATATAAAATTTTATAGAACAGTTTATTTCAAATTGCTATGATTATTATTATTGTAAGTAACTAACTAACTATTGTTATACTTTATACATATTTGAACTGCTACTATGATAGAATTTAATGTTATCAGAGTAAAAGAAAGTGCTTAGTTCAGCTGTCTACAGTTAACTGTGCTTCTTAAAGAATTTTAGCTTACTCTGTAACATGAATTTCAGCTTGAGGACTAATGTTGGGTGATTCTTTTGCAAAATTGACATTGAAAATGTTAAATAAGCAATAATTATTTGCTAGTGTTAATACTGTTTTCCAGAAGTTATGCTACCTACTGTCATTATAAAAAAAACCCACATTTTCAATGTTTTCCAACTTTATGTCTGTAATATCATTGTTTAGTCTCTTTTTGAAAATTTGGAGCTTTGTTATTTGTGTTTAATAACACGCTGATAGGCTAATTTTACTCTTTCTCCTGTATATGTATCAGCACCGAATTAAATCTTGATATCTCAACCTACATTTTCATGGTCGTTTTAATTTCGTACATTTTATACTGTGTACAATGCAAAAAAACTTTTATAAAATATTTTTGAAAAATAAAAAAAGGTGATGAGACGTAGTAAGAGACATGCACCAATTACAATGCAGAAATAAAAAGTGTGAACAGGAACCAAAGAACAGGTAGGATATCTAGCGTATTCAATTTAATAAGGAGGAGATGAGTTAAAAAAATTTTTTTAACAATACCTGTGGTCTGATATTAAATAAGATATTGTATGGTCTTTTTTAAGTGAAGTTTCTTGTATTGTTTTAAATCTTTCATTTTAATAGGCTGGAGGTCAGTTCCTAGGTCTGAATCCTCTGTTTTACCTCTCGTGATAAGATGGAATTTAGTTTTAAATTAACTGATTTAAAGTTTTCCTCTTTTTAACGATTACATTCACAATATAAAGGTTTTATAAATATATTTTGAATGTAATATAGAGCTTAATTTAAAATGTAGTTTTATGGGGGATGTTGGATGGGGAAGGTTCTGCACCTGCTGCATTATGAAAAATAAATATATTTTCTGAAATTGTTCATATATGTGGAATACTCAAGGAAAACCGTGGCAGGCAAGTATCAACCCAGAACACAGGCCAAATAGTTTTAAAATGCTCTTAAGAGTTTTGTTTAGAACAGAATAGAAATATTAAAATGTAATAGTGAGGCATTGAGAACATAAGTCTACAGAAAGAGGTGCAGATTAATTAATTTATATGAGTCATTTAAGAAAAAATGCATCACACAGATCCTCAAGCAAAATATTTAAAGGGATTCATTAGTGCTACTTTAAATGTTGTATTTTATGTCTATATAATTTAAGTGTTTGGTAATACCCATTCTAAATTATGGACAGGTACTCAGGAATGAAGTTAAAAAATATTATTTTTTTCTCTGCAGTCTGTCTGCTAACATATTTAAGAAATCTATTTTTTAACAACATAGTTCTAGCACACAACAGTTATAGAGAGCTGGGCACAGGTCTGAAAGCACCCTGTGTGAGAATTTGAAGTGCTCTCCTGTATGCTGTTTTCTGCCTTTTCATCTAACAACATTTAAATGTTTTTTTTACTGCTTGTTATCTCAATATTGCCCACTACTGTATTATGCTGTTGCTAAATTCAATAGAAATTGCAATACGAACACTGGAACCAGGGCTGCCGTCACGAACGGCCGGGCCCAGGACTCATAGCGGCCGGGCCCCCCACAAAATGACAGGACACTGCGGAGGCCGTCGGTTTTTTTTAAAGGCACATAGACGCCAAATATGGCGTCTATGTGATGTTAAGCGTGGCTGCCGGCAGTGGCCGGCGCCCAGTACAGGGAGCCGGGCCACTGCTGGGGGGTTGGAGGGACGGCCAGGCCCGGGACAGTAGGCCCGGCTGTCCCCCCCTGGTAGCGGCCCTGGCTGGAACTGTCTAATATTTATTTGGCTAAACAAATGTAAGAATACAAGGGCATCAGAACATTTTCCTTTGGGGGGGGACTAGTTCCCCTCTTTCACTTCGCCTCTTCTCCCAGGATCTGTCAGGCTCAGCCAATATTTTACCCAATCTTACTGAGGAGCTGCAGAGCCTGTCACAGGATGACTCCTCTGCAGGGAGAGCGGAGAGCGCGCCCCCTTCAAATTTGGAGGGTGGTCTTCACCCCCTCACCCACTGTTCAGTCAAGTTCATAAATATTGGGACATATTCACAATTCTCATTTTGGTCTCTATACACCACCACAATGCATTTGAAATAAAACAAACAAACAAGAAGAACTAAATGCAGACTTTCAGCTTTAATTTGTGGGTATTTACATCCATGTCAGGTAAACAGTGTATGAATTACAATTTCTAAATGTAAAGTAATGGGACAAACGAAATAATCCTAAATCTAACTTTACCTTTATAATACTTTGTTGCAAATCCTTGTCAGACAATTACAGCCTGAAGTCTGGAACACATAGACATCACCATATTCTGGGTTTCATCCCTGGTGATGCTCTTCCAGGTCTCTAATTCAAATGTCTTCAGTCCCTGTTCTTTGCCTTTTATTTATCATACATTTAGTTTAATAGGATCATTATCCTGTTTATGCTATCATCTTGCTGTCCTGATCTTTATTGATAACCATCCCTGGGAGTAACTATTGTAAGTGTTTATTGTGGTTTCCTTGCTTCCTTGCTACTCTGGGTGCCAACAAGGCGGGGGGAGGTCACTATCTGCTTGGTGCCAGCTGCATAAACCTATCCCCACCTAAAGGGGCATTAGACCAGGAACGAGTTAGGCTTTGTGTCCTGGTGTATGGTCATCCTAGGTATTGTGAAATTATCTTTTAGGTCAGGGGTTCTCAAACTAATTTTACTGGGACCCCATCTGACTAAATTTCTTTCTACATGACCCCAGCAAGTTACCGCGGAGCAATACCGTATATATTTATAAATCACACACTGGTGATATTTTTCACCAAGACATCAGATTATCATTTTAAACAGCGATAATATATATATGTTTAAAAGGGTCTGAAAGTTCCCCTTTAACCCTTTGGACATTGCATTATTGTGCATCATGACAACTGGCATCCTATGTGACAAATGAGTGAAGGAACTGGTTCAGTGCAGCAGTCTAGGTGGCCGCAGAAATGTATCACAGTGGCACTTCTGGTCCCATCGTGCTGGGCCTGCAGCTGGGCGATGGTCTCTCTGAGGATGTTGCGACCCCATGTAGATGTGGGCACGACCCACTTTGGGGTCCCGACCCACAGTTTGAGAACCGAGGTTTAAGGTGATGTTTCCAATTAATATTTCTAAATATAAAAAAAGAGCAATAAAAAAGTGCATTTTATACTGCATCTGATACATCTGATACAACCCGAAAAACTGTGGTACCACAAAATAAATATTTACATGTTTAGAAAGGCTGTAATGTAGTAGTCCTGAAAAATACACATTGAAATCCATAGCAACCACTACATATAATTGTTATCACGTTAAACAATTGTTTGTAAGTCTCTGTTAAAAATAGTCTCTGTAATTTTATTTCTTTTATTTCTCTTTCATTTTAATTACTAAGACATTTATTTTCCACCTAATATCGTTTCGCTTGTCACTTTAAACCAATGTCGTCAATTACATAATCAGCACTCAGAGAGGGTAGGAGAAAAAAATCCCATCAGGGAAGAACAATTAATTTAAAATGTCACTTAAACATTTTATTTAAACAAGCAAGTTATTTAAAAACATTAATCTTTCTAGATCAATAAAACTGTATAAACAAATGGATATGACTCAGTGCATCTGAATCTCTGGAGTACTGTGGACAGACTCCCAGGCCTAAATTTACTAAGCAGGGAGACTGAAAAGTGGGGATGTTGCCCATAGCAACCAATCAGATTCCAGCTCACATTCTCTAGTATGTAAAATTAAACTGAGAACTTAAATCTGATTGGTTGCTATGGGCAACATCTCCACTTTTGAGTCTCCCTGCAATCTTCCTGCTTAGTAAATGTAGGCCCCTGTGTGTACTGCTGAGACCACATTGCAGGGAGTCTGTCTTTGTGTCTGCAGCTAAGATGACAGACTTTGCCTGTCCTGCTGCTGCAGATCTTTACTAGCAATGGGGGCAAGGCAATGACTATGCTACCGGCTGATCTCTGTTTGCTGGAGCGCTGAGGTTGCGTGGTTGTGTCCCCCATGCCCCAGTGTCCTGTGCTGTAACATCACCTCTGCTGCAGAGATCCAAAGCTCCACTCGCACATACAGGTTATGACAAAGGAACCTTGGACTGAATCTAGCTGTCTGTGAGCACAGTGGCCATGCTATTTCCCTGCCTTAAGTCACTTGTACGGATCAGTGGTCCTCCGACCACCTACCGTATTTTAAATGACCGGTCAGCAGAACATTTCTCTGTGAGATTGAAGTCCTGCCCGGCAAAATCTGCAGTGCGCTTGGGCACTTCAAATACTTTGGCCAAACTTCCACACTCTGTCCTGGATCCTGGATGTACTTTTAGACTTCTTGAATTCTATTAATAAATTATAAAATAAAATATTATTAATATCATTTTAAAATAAAAAAAACAGTAAAAACCACAAATAATAATAATGCATTGGATCCAGACTTGTTAATATGAAATCGATGAGTTTGTCATTTATAAACCCTCAGAGCAGTGTGTAAATTATCGCTGTCTGAAGTTTCCCCATAGACCTCCCTTCTCCTCCCTCTAATAGAGGGAGGAAAAGGAGTGGGGGGACATATGGGGAGACTGCAGGGACACTGTAAAAAAGTAGATAAATATAAAAAAATATAAAAAATATATATATAAAAAAAAACTTTACTGACCTTTCAGATGAGCTGCGGGATTCCTGCTGCTCATGTTCTCCGGGTCCCGGTGCATGTGCAGTATACCGATACTAGGCATGCGCCGGGACCCGAAGAAACATTGCTGTCTCCAGGAATCTTGCGGCTCATCGAGGGACACCGTGGCTCATCGAGGGACTGGTAAGTTTAAGTAAATGCTGGGGGCAATGTTGTCAGGCCCCCAGCGATATTTTTAGTAAATGGAGCCCTATATTACGAAAGCCTGGATCCAGTCCTCTGTGGATTCAGGATCCTTAATCTAGTCCCTTATAATTAAGTTTATAGTACAATATATATCCATCTCCCCTCCCCAGCTTGTGTGCTTTCAGAAGTCTGTATCCTGAGGAACCATATTTGTGATGGAAATAATTTGCACATGCATTGACACAAAATGGGGGCATTTAACAAGTCTGGATCCGATGCATTATTATTATTTGTGGTTTTTACAGTTTTTTTTATTTTATAATGATATTAATAATATTCAATTTTATTTATAGAATTCATTTTTAAACAATATCTTATGTTTTATACTTGCTTGTGTTGTTCTATACAACTTGAAGTGTTACACTGCATGTCAAATATTTCATATTCTTAAGGATTATCACCATCAACTGCTCTAGTAAATATTTAGAAGCCTACAGATGTTGCTTTTGACTAAAATGAAAACAAAACATTGCATACATAAGAAACAGATGGTAAGTAATTTGGCTTGCAATGTTTGTGAGCTCAGAAAAAATCATGAATAATGTTTTTTTTGCATTTCCCTCCAAGCATTATTGATTCTTTCTCTAGTTCTGGAGCATGAGAAATATGTGTGTATTTAAATACATAGACGTTTTAATATATTTTCAATTAAACCATTTTAGATGCAAACAAGCAACAAAGGTTCCTTATCCTCTTCCCTGGTAGNATGGACCAATGGTTATCTATGCCTCTTGCTGCAGCTAGGAGAGTCACACCGGGTGTATATAACTACCCTTCCACCTGCTTCCNGTGTTTTATATTACTGTCTGTTTGCAATGATGCCAGAAGAGAGTGCTGTTATTTTAGTTCATGTTTTTCAGGGCTTATCTGGAGGTGTGGTCCCAGTTAGGAGACATTTTCAATTCCCCTGCAACTCCCCACTGAAATTAGTCCATGAAGTGTTTCATTCCAACCTGTATGAATAGCATATTATTACATATTACATATTATTTTGCATATTACTNTGAAATACGTTGATTATTACTCCTTTTGTTGTAAAAATGCTACTCATCCATAAATAGACTTCATCAGAATTAAATTTGAAAATGTAGTCAGACTTGCTCAATAACCTTTNCCATAAACTTTCCTATCCTTTAAACATGGTAGACACAACTCAGTTTTAGTCAGAAACATAAAAGAGCGCAAAGTAAAAGAGATGAATATTTGTAAGTACCACAAGAGTTCACTTTGGGTAGCTCATATTCCCTACTCGCAGGAAACGTCATGAACAATTTGAGCTGTATCCCATCTGTGTATTTGGAAAGCATCTTGTTCTAGTTTCAGATTTTAGGTGAATACATATCAATAAACAATAACCAGTTGCAAAAAGCGAAACAAGCAAAGAGAAAGAGTGTTTTTAATTAAATAATAAAAAATTGAATAGTGCATTGAATTTAAACTTTCATAATAATCAGCAGTCCATTGTTATGCAAAATATGTTCTGACATGCATGTAAGTGACAATTTGCTGATGAGCATTAAATANTTCAAGAAATCCAAACCAAGAACAATGTAAACCCACAGTTACATGTCAATCAATGCTTGTTAGTAAATTCCCCACATCAGTTAGATAGATAAATGTGTCTCATACCTCTTTTCCACCAAGAACCCAGGTTCAGACCTGGGTTTGTACCCTGCATTTTTCCCAGGTCAAAAAAGACACCTTTTCCACTGTAAGGTGAACCTGGGTTGACACCATTTCCACTAAATGGAGTATAGTATTGTTACCTACTATATTTTAAAGTGAAACTCCTTTTCCACTTCAGCGACCCAGGTAAAAACCCTGCATTAGTCCCAGGTAAAAACCTGGGTCACTTTACCCGAGTTTAATTTCTTGGGACCCTTTTNCACCAAATTAAATCTGGGTCTATATGCATAAACCCGGGTTTTTTTTTTGTTAGTGGAAAGGGGGTATAAGTTTCTCTTGACGAATATGGTAAATGTGCATGCAAACCTAATGCAATTCNATTATGGATGTGGATCCTACAGATCTAGACCTCTAGACAGAAGTGTTTCTGGCAGAGGGGCAGGATGGATTGGAATGCATAGGTCANGTACGCAAGGTGGGAAGGGGAAGGAATGGTATATTTACAGTAAGGACTTGNCCATGTTAAATGGGCACAGTGTGTAAATATTAAAGTAGGATCCTGCTATCAGAAGCTGTTTGGCCTTCCCTNGCATGCTCAGGAGTTAGAATCTCAAGTGATCCAGATTTGTTCTACATCCAGTCCCAGATTCTGAATCGCTTTATAAGAACACTACTTTTGCTTAACACATGCTAATATGTAATATCCTATCTATATGGAATACCACATATTAAAGTGATTTATGAAATGACTTTTTTGTCATTGCTCTAATAGTAATTATTGAATCAGATACCAGATACTGAACTGCTATATTAAAATCTAAGTTTTTAATTAATACATAAAAAATGTCAAAATCTGTCAAAAACTGAGTTATTAACATTCTCAGCAGTCCATAAAAACTGTCTACCTAAGATCTCTTTATCTCTGCATACAGTATAAAAATAATACCTACTTCACAATTGTGTCATCTTTGTCTCTTATATTTAGTATGTATTCAAATAATGCTACATGCTACAATAGGTTTCTTGTTCAATTCATTTTGCATGCAGCAGTTCATTTTTAATTCAAACTGTTCTTTTACTATTGTTATCTTTCACTGACAATATTATGTGAGAACACAAAAAAAAGGAAACAACTAGTTCCCTTATAGTCACACTCTTGTACAGATCAGATATCTTTCTTACACCATTGCTCAGTAGATAAAAGTAATTATTTTCATAATTTACTGTAAAAATCTGGGAAGAGCAATTGAAGTATTTAGCNAAATATTAAAACAAAACAGATGTGAAATAAGTAATAAAATAGGTGCACAATAATTATAACCAATGACAATGACAATATTATGTGAGTAAGATTCCTCCATGCATTTGTGTTTCATTTTTGCATGTTGCACACAGATACTGACCAGTGTTACTGTTAC
>JABWIB010000151.1:150508-170508 GCA_016617825.1 Platyplectrum ornatum | reverse complement strand
CATGATGAGAAGGCTCTAGGCAGACTTAATTATGTATAATTTTTGACACCCATCTATGGCGTGGTGGTTAGTATTATTATTCATTGTAGGTATGTATTATTTTACTGAGCAGTATGATGGCGGGCAGCTCTATGGGTGTGATTTACATCAACCACCCCTCTGCCCAACCACCATGGTATCGGCCTTTGGCTTCCAGGAGGGAGAATATGAAAACTTGTACCCCTGACTAAAACTGTGGGTAATAGCATTTTATTTACATAAAAGGAAACCTTTGGTACACAAAACCACGCAAAACACAAGAAAAACTAATCAACAGTTTGGTTTGCTTTTGTGTATGATGAAATATCTTATATATTAACCACCCCTCCTGCTTAGCATGATAACTCACATGTATGGCCTTCCATCCTCCCGTCATCTAGCTCTCCCTGGCTTTGCCTTTCTTCATCGACTTCTTCAATCTTATCTGTTCTTATTTTTGCACTGTTNATGGATTTTGTTCTCCATTTTGAACTCCTCTGTGCTGTACTCTACTTACTATATTCTAACTATGTATCTCAATGCTCTGTCATCCCTATTGAACAGCGCTGTGGATACTGTTTGGTGACTTATAAATAATGTTAATAATAATTAATATTGTGTCCTAATTTTTTGATAATTGGATTCCATTCTGGTTTGTCATCCTGTATGTGGGATGATAAAATGGCATCACGGGACGTTCTGGTAAACTCTCAAGGGGTTTAAAGACATTTATAAATGTAAATATATGTCCCAGACAAACATGACTATCCAATGGACATGACCTCTTATTTCATATGAAGAAGAGCAAGGAATAAAGGCCCTCCATGCAATGAACTCTCCACTGACTTCAGACAGGTCTTTATAAAAGGCCACTACATATTTTCTGTTAAATTCCAAATGTGTGTTTATAGATTTATGTTTTGCTCTGGGTTTGAATCGAGCCTTTTTTTTCTATGCTCTCTGAAGCGTTACATATTTTCATTCTACCATTTTGTTTAATTGATGCCCAGTAGATGCCGGCCTAAATATTCAAGTCACAAACAAAGGTTTTTACTGACCTATTTTGTTTATCTGCCTCATTTTTCTAAATTAGCTGGTAAAAATTAATACGCATGGAATATTACTATTTATTATCACAGGATTACTTGTTATGTTCTCTCTGTGTTTATTTTGTATCATAAGCAGATTTCAGTTTTGTATACTAAGGAGGTTTTAAGTTGATTCAATGAGAATTGTGTTTNCACAACCAAACTAGTGATGATAACCACATACACAAACGGTCTATAATGCTTTCGCTCCAGAGAACATGTACAGGGATTGGACATGCTACTAAAAGCTAGGTCCAACTGGAACTGGTGAAATGAGTATTCACTGATCAGTCAAATTATTATCTAAAATGATGCTCTATTTTTTCATGTTATGCTGCAGTTTTTCTCAACTATGTCAACCTAGTATTCACATTGTAAGATGTAAAAGTAATTTTGCGATTTTTACCTTTTTGCTAATATTATGACAAAGGCGCAGATCCAAATAGTGGAAATTTTGTACAAAGATGGGAAAAAGTACAAAAATTTGTTGTGTCCTTTTATATTTATACGTAGCTTTATGAGCCACGAAAAGAATAACATACATTTTCTGGCCTTACAGACATTACGTAGCGCACCATGGGCACAATTGGATCTGGCCTTATAAGTCTAGGTTTGTGGTTTTATGACTTGGCTAATGAAAAAAAAATTACGTAGTTAATTTGATTTTGACATAGATGTGCTGTTTACTTCATGTTAAAGGTATCGAGGTTACTAAAATGATCAGATGGTGAAAAGGGTTCTTATATACCAGCCCTTGCAAGTGTTGCCACATATCTACAGAATTTGGTGCATTGTCGTACACATTCCTTCACTCTAATCCTAAAATGAACTTCAAATATGAATATTGAAATTGTATCCATTAACTTCAACTGTTACAAACTCCGAATCTTTGAAGATATGATAAAAATACTGCCATAAAAGCAGTAATTATGTTCCTACTTCGCACTTTAATCATAAAAAACATTTAGTCTTTTCTCTAGGAGACTATTAAAATGCACTTTAAAGTTAAGACAGAGAAATATATAACTCTGAAATGAATTTTAGTTGTACATTGCTTAATAATTGCCATTCTCTCTTTTATTTCCATGTGCATTCTTTTCTAAACTTCAGATTTGTATTTAAGTGTATACCAATATTAATGTATCTGATGTTTGTGATACTTTTATTTTAAAGATTTATTCCTGTAAAATTCATGTTTAGAAATAATAATGCCTTATTGTATGTGTCACTACAAGTAGGATATGTCTATTTACTTGAACATCATTGACTTATTTGTGTGATTGTGTGTAATGTCAATTTATGTTTTAATGCAGAGGTTCTCAATCAGTGATACTAGTACTTTAGGTGACTGTGAAGTTTGTGATAAGGGGCGATGGCAAAAAGCACAGCCATATTTCATAAAAAAAATGTAGTCCCAATAGAATATTTAGAAAATGTACCTCAATTAATTCGTATAAAAAATTTAACTTTTGTGGATTTTTGATCCGGTACCTTTACAACTTTATCCATTTTTAAAATGGATGATGCAGAAGTGTGTATAGTATGTAGGGTACTTAGCACACACTGTACCCCATAGCCCCACCATTGGAAATTTAGGCAGAGTAGATGGGCCATGTGATTTATTTATTTTTTTTTTATCTGCTGTCACTTTCTATGTTTGTATTCACTAAAATGTAGATAATACTTTGCCGTTTCCATTTTTATTATGTACCATGATATATACAGTTTTTGTCATACAATTGTGAGCAGGAATCCACCTGGCATTGACTCTTTCTCTCCTAGCACAAAATGTACTAAACTTTTTTCTTTTTAAACAAAACATGTACATTCAGGTGTTTAAATATTAAGGTCAAGAATTACTAAACTGCAGGAATGAAAAAGGGAGATGTTGCCCATAGCAACCAATCAGATTCTAGCTGTATTTCTCTAGTAAGTAATAGAAAACAAAGGGCTAGAATTGATCTGATTGGTTGCTATGGGCAACATCTTCTCTTTTCCATTCCTGCAGTTTAGTAATTCTTGACCTTAATATTTAAACACCTGAATGTACATGTTTTGTTTAAAAAGAAAAAAGAAAAGGAAACTAACATATAGCATTAGGAAACTCCTCATAGGCTTCTGACATTTCTATTCCTGTGTTTACAATAACACTGTGAACCTTTTAGTATTTGTCTTGCAGACCGGTTCTTTTTGAACCATAATAGAAGAAAAGTGTTAGGAAAAACCTTGTATACTGACGCACAGTAACAGGTATTTTGCATAAGACATATTGATTTGGTATAAACGCTCTTTCATTCTTTATTGCGATAATGTATCAATGTCTGGTTTGTGTTCCAGGCTGAGATTATTCACCACTGCAATGTTCTTTCTGCAAACAAACCACCATAGCCCTTCCCTTATGCAGAAAATGGCTTTATCTGCTTAAGTCCAGCAAAATCCGATCCAAAATGACTGTGTGATCTCATATTGAACATGCCCGAGCGTATAAGATTGATACACTGTATCTTCATAAAGGAATAAATCTGTGCCTTGTGTTATAACTGCTATTACAAGTGCACAGATGAGTATTCCAAAATCCATGTGTTAAAGGGGTAGGGGGGTGAGGTTTAACGTTCATATGTCACATTAAATAGTTATGGTAACTCTATGGTATTAGGTAGGTAACATTAGATTACACGTACACTGTACTATTGAGTGGTTGAATTGTGACATGTCTACAAAATGTTTTTTAACTCCTAAAGTTTATACACTTAAATATTTAGTCAATGATTCATACATTTTTTACGTAAATAATGAAACAGAAATGTTCTCTCATTTTTGAGTCAACTTGCACAATAACGCGGAGACACTATTAGGATGAGTGCAGATGTTCTTTCCTTTAAAGAAATAATACATTTAGAGATGAAAATGACAGAAAATTGTGTTCCATTAAGGAAGATATTTCACTCACTCTTTTTAACAACAAAATGCAACAGATATCTTGTTCTGTCACATTCTACTAAAAAAAAACCAAAACAGCATAAAGACCACATCTGTTAATTATACATGTAAATTACACGGATCTACAAATGTCTGTCTTCATAGTAACATAGTATTTGATGGCAGATAAAAACCTCATGGCCCCTATACATGTGAAGCAAGGCTTCCCCTGTACCCACCTATTCCCTTCTGGAGCTCTCATTCCTCAGTATCAGGAGTCAGGAGTGACGCCAAAACTCACAACTACACACTAGGGACAATGTGGGAGGAAACCAGAGGAAAGTCACATAGAGAATGTACAAACCCACACAGATAAGGGCTTACAGTAAATGTAAGCATTAGATTGGAAAAATAGGGATGTTGCCATGGCAACCAATCAGATTCAAACTCTGTTTAATTATACACACTGGAGAATGTGAGATGGAATCTGGTTGGTTGCTATGGACAACAGCTCCACAGCCTACTAAATTTAGGATAAGATCTTGTCCAGAAATTGAACGTATGACCTCAGCATTGTAAGGCACTCATGCATTGAAAGAATTACATATATAGTCATTTGTTTTAAGNGTTATTTTGGCTTTTGCATTAATATGTGTATTCAGTTGCTTTTAACAGAAGCACAGTCAGGAAAGATGGAACAAGGAAACTGAGGCCCAGGGTTCTTACGTTCTTTAGCACAGTGTTTCCAACCTCCGTCCTCCGGAACCACTATCAGTCTATATTTACCATGCCTTCTCGTACAATCACAAATGATATAGAGTGCCACAAGTGGAGAACTCTTATTCCTGAAGACCAACATTTAGAAGATTTTTGTGGAACTATTAAACCAATTATATATTCCATGTGTAATATTTAGCAAGCTTAGGTTTAAATGTATTGTATAGGTGGGATTGAGGAAATTTGTCAGGAAGGTGCTAACTTACTAATGGAACCTTTGCTGTACTCTACCCATGTTGTTCCAATATCCTCCACAGGGTCTCCTAGTGTTTTCGTTGGGCCCTCCACCAATGAGCAGACCCTACATCAAAGTCCCTATCTTTCTCTTCTTGTCTTCTCGCCTAAGCGTACCCAACCAAATACCCAGCATATATATATATAGATAGATAGATAGATAGATAGATAGATAGATATAGATAGATATAGATATATGTAAGTACAATTGCAGAGCAACAGTAATGATATTGAGTCTGAAAATATCTTGTTGAGTAATACAGAATACGCATCTGAATTTCTGAAATTCAGAATTAAGTTATTGCAAATGTGATTTCTGATGTATGATCAAATTCGGCATAATTATTTATACCTGTTCTGTCCATTGTGTAACTGAAATTGTAGCTTAACTTACGTAGTCAGCGGTGTGATAATGTAGACAGACCCCCTCTCCCAGTCTGAACAGATCTCTGATTATAAAAGGACACTTTTAATAACCCCTGGTAACTATAGATAAGNCGCCTTAATTTTACTCAAGGCTCTAAATAAAGTCAATATGACGATGGAGATTCCTGTATTTCATTCTGCAAAGCAGAAGGATACAGTGGCAAGAGATTCAGAGTGCTACTAGCCATGATATTAGGTACAGTAGTTTGTAATTTCAATAAGCTTCTGGCTGGAAAGGGACAGGTCCACTGGTTTACGCGCGTCTTTATTTCACAGAACATGGATATTGTTCTTCTTTTCCACTGTTGCCTTTTCCCAGATGATAAAAGTGTCTTTTCATGAGCAAGAAGCAAGTGATGAATTTAGAGTAACACTTAGCGATATGCATGCAACTATGCGCAAATGCTATGTGCTCGCCTCTCTATTACAGGTTCTGTAGAGAGGAGAGCACTTGGAATCTTCCTCAAATGGTTATGGTACTTGCATCCTATGTATGTTGTATCAGAGATCACACAGGGCAAGGTGGAGTGGCTTGGACAGAGAAGCATTGCCGGTCCTTTAGACAGCAAACACAGTAAAATCAATTTGGCAACACATTCCTTCTAATGGCAGTTCTGAGTGTTCTTAAGGCAGTACAGTGTTAATGTATTAGTAATGGTGTCAATTATGTATTGCTGCGTTCCTGAGGTACAGTTACTGTAAATGTGCATAGGCATATAACAAAATGATATTCTGCGTGGAATCATTAAAATAGCTTGAATGACTTGTCGTAGCTCGATAGTGAACTTCGAAGTAAGCAGATGATACGGTTAACGTATTTAAACCTTATAAAGCGTTCCCCCAACTAATCCAATTGGTAATGCATTTAATTGGTCTTTCAAGAGTGCTCCTAAAATATTGATAGATTTTAAAAACATCTGTAAATTATAAATTAATTGTTAAAGTTCAAGTTTCTTCTTTAAATGCTGTGCAGAGGGTATTAGTTTTCATGCAGTTAAATAAGTTATGAGAGGAATGAGAGAGTGCAGAAAACAGCCAGTGATGTGAAACGAATTAGTAATTGGGATATTGCTATTCTTGATAGTGGTGTGTGTGTGTGTGTGTGTGTGTGTGTGTGTGTGTGTGTGTATGTATATAATATATGTGTGTGTGTGTAGTTATAAAAGCTTACATTTTGGTTGAGATTCTGCCTGTGCTTTCTGTTGTTTTTTAATCAAAGCCAACCACAGCAACCTTCAACAGCATAGATATAGCTGATACCTGCATAAGTATAATGTGCAGAAGAATTGTAGCTATTCCGCACAGTCATTAGTGACTACAGTACATAGTATGTATTGTAAAATTTTAGGCTTGTATTGTGTTACACTGGTGGTGCTACCTGAATGTCGAATTGAAATGCAGGAACATGAAGAAAAAGGTGAAGTTCTATGATGTTTCACTTATTTCATTTATTTCAAGTTTTAAATATTAACTAATAAAGGTTCATACATTAAATATCTTACTAGTTACCAAAGTCATTTGTGTGCACCATCATAGAACTTCACCTTTTTCTTTTTATTATACCTGTTTTACAACACCACAACATACATTTCCTAAACTGTGGAATTGAAAGAGTGGGGTTGTTGCCCATAGCAACCAATCAGGTTCAAGTTATCAGTTTCATACTGGAGAATGTGAGCTTGAATCAGTTTGGTTGTTATGGGCAACAGCACCAATTTACTGTGGTTTAGTAGATTTAGGCCCCGCAGTGCTGAATGTTGCTTCCATTATTTGGTTCTCGCATATCAGTGCCTACGTCAGATTCCCAGGTAGTTTAGAAGACCATGAATTGCCCCTTACCTGCAGCCAAGTCCATAATTATTAACTGGATATCATGTTGTGGTTTATACACCACTCACCTGTCCTGATTCCTAATGGCATAAAACCAATGAAATGGCCAAGGACGCAACATGGTATTGATTTTCTGTCTGCCTCCTTGCTGACTGTTAGCCAGTCGTTTCATGATTCAACTCCAGCTTTGTATATTACTTAAATAAGGGCTTAGGAGTATGACAACTGGTTTGTAGGCCTGTACTATCGTTTTTTCCCAACAATATATGAAATTAAGCCTAATGTATCTGGAATAGACATTGCTGTCATACATAACCGCTTTTAAATTACATTTAAGCATTGGAATATATCTAGATAACAATGGAAAACACATTGTCACATGTACCCGTGGATTATTTTCTCTTCACTTCTAGTGCTGCGGAGAATAGCGATGCTTTCTTAGTCTTACATGAATTCTAGGTGGTATACAGTTTTATTGGAGTGATGTGACACATTCAGACAGGTGAACAGAGTCACTAGTTATGGTGTTTGAATCACTTAAATATCCCTTACATATTGCCCATCCTTTTTCATTTTTATTCCTGGTTACTCCTACAGCAAGCACAGCAGTATAATTTAAACTGCTGTTTTTTAGCTCCAGTAAATCTCAGGAAATGATAACTATTTTCTAGAAGCCTTGCTCTCAGTGGGTTCCACCAAGAAAAAGAAAATGCCCCTGATGTTAGATGTGCCGGATTTGTAAATCAATTGGTCTTAGCTGCTTAGAAAACATCTATTGTAAATTCAGGTATATTTTAAGTAAAAATTGCTGTGCAGTACTGCACATACATGACACGCCGTCCCCGAAGGGTAGTTAAGAAGCCAGCTTGCCATTTCAGAGATCTGGCTTGGTATATCAACAACCCATACCCAGGGACATGTAGGAAATAAGTTTTAAACTTTCCAAGTGACAAGTATATATATTTTTTTATTACTTTTGTATTTTTAGTGGACAGTCTCCTCACAGACTGCATGTTCTTGTGCGGAACGAGTCCTTTTCCAACTGGACTTTAAATGTCAAAATGTCACATTTTAGAGTGTGTCCAATCCAGTGCAATAATCATTATTTCTGTTCTCTTTGGGAAAACAATGATGCCATGCAGGATTAAAATATAAATGCATATTTAGTGATGGGGCCTGTATCAATCTAAGGACCTCATTTATTATATTATGATCCATTAAATAGCTCTACTATATAATACTGTATAATAATACTTGTTCTGTAATCCTCACGTCCTCTTCCCTAGAGGAGGACATCATGAAAAATAGTCAGCGACAGGCAAGTATATATTGTGATTTTAAATTAGGTTCTCCAGCCCAGCTAGTACCATATGAAATAGAGGGTGATGGAGAATTCTGGAGGGCTGGGAGTGTAGTAACCATAAGCAATAATCGAGTGAATGATAATAAGAATAAGAACAATTTTCTATGGGTTTGTATTGCAATGAGGCTGTAATTTTCCTCTTTGCACTGCAGCATGGTTTGCCCATGATCACTTTTAATGTAAACCAGATATATGCAACCCCTGACGCTGAAGGTGTTGTGAACATATAAACAATAATTTGTGCACATAACATTTAAACAGTGTGGTGTATTACAAGCCTAATAAAGGAATAATGCTCTCTATACTGATGCTACAGTTAAATATCAGATAAATATGTGTACTTCTGTGTGCACAGATAAGATGACATTTCTGCTTTGTACTGTTGAGTTAAATTAAAATATCTTTTTATTGTTTTAACCATTTTCCCCCCTATCCAGTTATAGCCGTGGCTTCGTAATATACACATCCATATGTCATACACATTGACTGGCTGTCATATGGTTGGAGGAAAAGGCACTTTGAACATGCTTTTTTTTGTTTCTTGCATGGAATATCTCCTGTGGCATTGCTTTTGCAGTTTAAACTGTTATCTAACGCTTTTTACCATAAATATTACTGAACAGGTGTTGTGCAGCCACTAACTGTGATTCCAGCTGTCCTCTTCCAGCACAGCGTCGGCAAAATCTGTTGTATAGTCCTATTAGGCAGACTAGAGAGCGATCAAACTCGAGATGGAGGTCTTCTTTGCAGGATATGGCAGTTTTATTGCCAGAAGATGGTCAGGAAAGTCTGGCTTACTAACAAAGACAGTTCTTTAGCTGTTGGGTGTAGTTCCAGTTTTTGTATCCCCTTTGGCAGGAACACAGAGACTGCTGCAGTATGGCCAGCCAGCAAAATTAGGAAATAAGGACCTCTTTTATTTACTCAGGCCTCCAAATCACGGGCATTCCTGTCTGCTTGGAGAGAAGTCAGCCAGCTCTTTCCACTGGAAATCTCAGGAGTGCTGGATACTTTCATCTGTGAGTGTTCACACACTTGTTTTTAATGTGGTTTATGGAAATGCTGAAACGACGTGAATGTAGACCATTTCCAAAAGAATATGTATGTATAATATATAAACCGGCACACATTAGACCTACACATGGGCATCTTTTAATAGAATTTTCAGACATGGCTTCATATGTATATATGCGATATGTATATATATATATATATGTATGTGTGTGTGTGTGTGTAGATGTGTGTATATATAAATACACACACATATAAACACTGCTCAAAGTGTGCAAGTATGCGCCGCCACTTTTTCTCCGGTAAGCTCCACCCCCAATGGACCCACGATTTTGTGATAATAAATATCCCTTTCTCTTCCATACCCCACTTATAAATACCCACTTCAATTCCTATGTATGTGTATATATATATATATATATATATATATATATATATATATATATATATATATATACCCTCCCTTCTCCAAAGCCGTCAGTCTGAACTAACTGAACTGCTTCAGAAAGATTAAAAATTTACATTGCTGCTTTCATCTGAAATGCATTGTACTTTCAGTGACACAGAAAACACATTTACACTAAGCAGCATATATGGAGTACTGCAGGAGAGCGGATTTATGCCAGCAATAGGGTAACAAAGATGTTTTGAGGAATGAGAATGAATTTATAGCATCTTGTTGCCTCTTCCCTTATAAAACAGCAATCTAATTATTGGTATTCATTCCCAAGTGTTCCTCTTGCAGACAAAACACTGCAGCTTAACACTTAATGCAGAGAGCTATGATTAGATATAAAAGGAGTAGTAAATTTGTTGAGGCAGGCCGCAAGACCAGTGAAATGAATGGCCTTTTCTGTATGGTGCAAACATATTTTGGCACATTTTGTGAAGAAAGTATATGCTGTCATCTTATTTTATTATTGAAATCTGATTTATTCTTTTTGCATGTTGATTATTATTATTCATTATTGCTTCCATTGNTAGATATTTGTTGTGGACTGTAATCGCTTATTATACTGTAGAGGTCAGTATTGCAATTACACATAATAAAACGTTTCCTTGTTATTTGTAAAATTATTATCTTTAATGGTTAACACTAACGTTCTATCATTTGATGTGAAGTATAACATCATTCAGTTAGATGACACATAATAAGACATAATTATAACTCTATGCTTACAGTACTGCACTCTCCAGGGTTGAATAATGCTTGAATTTAGTTTTGTCCTAGTGTGTCTAGTCTACTAGTTGTTAAATAGATTTCTGAACGCAGCAATCCCATTGGTAGTGATGGTCTGGATCCAATATCTTAAACTTAGAAGTGACTGAGCATTGTGTGGATAGGTTGTTATTTCCCCATTAGTTCAGTGAGTATTAACACAACTCATCCAAACATTTGGGGCCATTACTTANTGTATTAGAAACACCAGTAACATGCGTGGCATCTGTTAGATGAGATCTCCCGACTGTCTGGAACCCGTTCTGTTTGACAGTTGTCCCACCTAAGCCTGCTTTCCTCCAGGTTTTGGACATTGGCGATGTGTATATCAATTGGGAGGAAGGGAATGTAAAGTGTAGCTGGCTATATTCCCTAATGCACAGCATTTAAAGTACTTTACCCAATGTTTAAATAAGCATTTTTGGCAACCAAATTTCTATAGATTAGCTGCTGAATACACTTATGCCTCTCTGTTTCCTGGAAAGGGACTGAGCAAAAACTAAATATCAATTTTTAAGATTTTGCCAGATATGATATCAGTAGATTTGTATTTTTTTTATTATTTTTATTTTGTTTGACCTATTAATGAAAAAAAATATGACATAACTTTACATAATTACACTATTTTTAAGCAACTTAATTATTATAGACTATTTTATAGTTCATTAAATAGTCTGATTGTGTGATTGTTGCTATTCGATGCCAGTTTAGTATGTTTACATTACAGTTTAGTTGTGTTTTGTCTACTTACTGTATATATATAAATTGTGTTGCATGAACATCAGAATGTTATTTTCACATATTTCCTCCAGTTCCTGACAGCAGCTGGATGCAGTTGAATGTGTTGGGTTACTTTGGATTACACTTGGTAAAGAACCCCCTTTATATAACTTTTTTGTGTGAGAGCATTAATAAATCCCTCCAAATCCTGCCATTTCCAGCCTGTAATAAAAGGAATTGTTGTATCGGGCAGGTTTCCAGGAGTGGCGTTTGGTTGTTTTTACAGAGTTAGAAGGCTGCCATCTGGCATTGATAGTGAGATGGTGTTGTCATCCGCTTCTTGATGCAGGAAAGGAATGAATCCTCATCTGTTTCCTGCGGATAAGTTAAGGGGGTAAAACTCTGTACCTTAAAGGAACGTACCATTCACTTGTGTTAATACCAACCAAAACTTTCATGTATGAAAGAAGATAATGTCTGTATGTCTGTAGCTGATGTAGAATACCTGGATAATTCTATACAGGATACAGCAACAATGAAAAAGCATGCGGGATATATTATTTATTTTTTATTGGCTTTTTGGCTCATTATGGTTCTTTTAATAAACTGGAAGCAGCACTTTGTACAAATGTCCTAAGAACTGTATGACAAGGGAATCCTGTTTATTGCTCATACGTGCAACAAACGTCCAGTAAGAAGCAATGCAAGGTCATAATATTGTAATACCATTGCTATGTGTCTGGTAGTAGAACAGAACTGTGATAACCTTTTGAATTAAATATTTGGAAGCTCTGTTTTGTGTTTTGTTGCTGGTTTCCATCACACGCTTAACGGCTTCCTGTCTGTCATTAGTACCATATAAACCCACGCTGGCAAGCGGCGAGCCTTGAGTTATGCGCAGTCATGCTTATAATTTCTGTAGCAGTTTACTGAATTTTATTAATAAAAATCTGTTTGTTTGTGGAGTAAAGAAGCAAAGTACTTTGAAGCACTTTGAAATAATCATTCTAACCACAGTCAAGGGTANTTGACATTATGTAATAATGTGTCATTTTACATGTGAAAAATGATGGAATCATGTCTGTGCATATACTGCAGTGCGGATAATACGCAGTCTTATCACCTATCCAGTATTATTGTTTAACGTTGTCATTAATAAATCTTCAAGTTTTATCCATAAGAATTTATCAATTTTCCTGTTTCCGGGTGCTTGCTTTGTCTGTCACTTAAAAGTACAATTGCTGTTTTCCTAAGGAAGTTCAACATGCTAATGTTTTTTGTCAGAAAGGAAGAAATGGTGAGGAACCTCTTGAACTTGAACACAATGCACACTCATGTAGGCTGAACTTTACCTTAAATGCTTGCTTTTGGCATACTGAACTCCTAAATATATTATCATATTGCATGGGTTGTATCTGAAGGCATAAAACCAAATGTTGTTTTTCTATTGGGCTATGGGTTGGATTTGATTGTCCAAGTAGGTGTTGAGATTACAGTTCTGTCTCTTCCTCTTGCTTATGGGTTTACAGGACTTTCACAGCTTCCACTATTGGTACTAGTTCCCTTTGAGGAGTCCACGGAGAGTTGTCTAGTAGAGTAATATCTTTGATATTTAGCTGGAAAATCTTTAAATCTTGCCATCTTAAAATGGCATGCAAACACACCTAGGTCCCCAATTGGCCAATTGCCACCTTAAGCATACACCAGTCCTTCCTCTCTTATTAAATGAATTATTTTTTGTTACGGAAAGTATTTTTCATTTTGTCATTAAGCAATTACTACCTTAAGGTTAAGTTATGTTTAATACCTCTCTGTAAACAAATGAATCACACAGTATTTCTATCTTTCAGATGGTCCAGATGTAGAAGATGATCCATCTTGTTCTTGGCCGGCATCATCACCTTCTAGTAAAGACCAGACGTCACCCAGTCACGGAGAGGGTTGTGACTTTGGTGAAGAAGAGGGGATTCCAGGATTGCCATACCCATGCCAGTTTTGTGACAAGTCATTCAGCCGCCTCAGCTATTTAAAACACCATGAACAGAGTCACAGTGACAAACTGCCTTTTAAATGTACATATTGTAGTAGACTATTTAAGCACAAAAGAAGCAGAGATCGTCATATAAAATTACATACTGGAGATAAAAAATACCACTGCAGTGAGTGTGATGCAGCATTTTCCAGAAGCGATCATCTTAAAATTCATCTAAAGACTCATACATCCAACAAACCTTATAAATGTGCCATTTGTAGACGTGGATTCCTGTCTTCTAGTTCTTTGCATGGTCATATGCAGGTCCATGAGAGGAATAAAGATTGTTCACAGTCTGGATCGAGAATGGAGGAATGGAAAATGAAGGACACGCAGAAATGCAGTCAATGCGAGGAAGGGTTTGACTTTCCTGAAGATCTTCAGAAACACATTGCTGAATGTCACCCCGAATGCTCTCCAAATGACGACAGAGCTGCTATCCAATGTCTGTATTGCCATGAACTGTTTGTTGAAGAAACTTCCCTTTTGAATCACATGGACCAAATGCACAGCAATGAGAAGAAGAATTCTTGTAGCATATGTTCTGAGAATTTCCATAGCATTGAGGAGCTCTACAGCCATATGGACAGTCATCCGCATCCTGAGTCCTGCAATCCAAGCAACAGTCCCTCATTAGTTACTGTAGGCTATACATCAGTATCCAGCACCACACCTGATTCAAACCTTTCTGTGGATAGTTCCACAATGGTTGAGGTTGCGCCACCACTAACCAAAAGTCGTGGTCGGAAAAGGGCTTCTCAACAAACTGGTGACGTCAGTGCCCCTTCTAGCAAACAAGCAAAAGTTACTTACAGCTGTATCTACTGCAGCAAGCAGTTATTTTCCAGCCTAGCGGTCCTCCAGATACATCTTAAAACTATGCATTTAGATAAACCAGAACAAGCTCACATCTGTCAGTACTGCTTAGAAGTCTTACCGTCTCTTTACAATCTCAATGAACATCTCAAACAGGTACATGAAGCTCAGGATCCAACACTAATAGTTTCTACTATGCCTGCCATGGTTTATCAGTGCAACTTTTGCTCTGAAATATTCAATGACCTTAACATGCTGCAGGAGCATATTAGAACTTCACATGGGTTTGCAAATCAAGTTGCAAAGGACAGTAATGCTTTCTTTTGCCCTCATTGCTACATGGGATTTCTCACTGACTCTTCCTTAGAGGAGCACATTCGTCAAGTNCATTGTGACCTTAGCAGTTCTCGTTTTGGCTCTCCAGTATTAGGTACCCCTAAGGAACCTGTAGTTGAAGTATACTCTTGTTCCTATTGTACCAATTCTCCTATTTTTAACAGTGTTCTTAAATTAAACAAGCATATTAAAGAAAATCACAAGAATATTCCGCTGGCATTAAATTACATCCATAACGGAAAGAAATCTAGAGCTCTCAGTCCCTTATCTCCTGTTTCTTTGGATCAATCCTCTTTAAAGATGATGCAGACCATTGGTGGCACTCCTTCAAGACCTGCAGGCGAGTACATCTGCAATCAGTGTGGTGCCAAGTATTCATCCCTTGATGGTTTTCAAACTCACTTAAAAACTCATCTTGATACTGTTCTGCCAAAATTGACATGCCCTCAGTGCAACAAAGATTTTCCAAACCAAGAATCTCTTTTGAAGCATGTTACTATTCACTTTATGATCACATCAACGTATTACATTTGTGAAAGCTGTGACAAACAGTTTACGTCAGTGGATGACCTGCAGAAGCACTTGTTGGACATGCACACGTTTGTCTTCTTCCGGTGTACCCTGTGCCAGGAGGTGTTTGACTCCAAAGTGTCCATTCAGCTTCACCTGGCTGTAAAACACAGCAATGAGAAGAAGGTATATCGCTGCACCTCCTGCAATTGGGACTTTCGCACAGAAACGGACTTGCAGCTCCACGTGAAGCACAATCACCTGGAGAACCAGGGAAAGATCCACAAGTGCATTTTCTGTGGAGAATCTTTTGGCACCGAGGTGGAGCTACAGTGTCATATCACCACTCATAGCAAAAAATATAATTGCAAGTTTTGCAGCAAAGCTTTTCATGCCATAATATTACTGGAAAAACACTTGAGGGAAAAGCACTGCGTGTTTGAAGCCAAAACACAAAACTGTGGAACCAATGGAGCACCTGAGCAGGTTCAGAAAGAAGAGGTGGAACTTCAAGCTTTGTTAACAAACAATCAAGAGTCTCATAATAGTCATGATGGCAGTGAAGAGGACATTGATACCTCGGAACCAATGTACGGCTGTGACATATGTGGAGCTGCCTACACCATGGACTCTCTCTTGCAGAATCACCAGCTTAGAGATCACAATATCCGACCTGGGGAAAGTGCAATTGTCAAGAAAAAAGCCGAGTTAATTAAGGGGAATTATAAGTGCAATGTTTGCTCACGCACATTTTTTTCAGAAAGCGGTTTGAGGGAGCACATGCAGACACATTTGGGTCCAGTAAAGCACTACATGTGTCCGATATGTGGAGAACGTTTCCCGTCTTTGCTGACTCTTACAGAACACAAAGTCACGCACAGTAAGAGCCTGGACACTGGGAACTGTAGGATTTGTAAACTACCTCTACACAGTGAAGAGGATTTCTTAGAACACTGTCAGATGCACCCAGATCTGAGGAACTCTCTGACAGGCTTTCGCTGTGTGGTATGCATGCAAACCGTGACCTCCACTCTGGAGCTTAAAATCCATGGCACATTTCACATGCAGAAAACTGGAAACGGATCGGCAATTCAGCAAACGGGCCGTGCACAGAACCTACAGAAGTTATTCAAGTGTGCTTCTTGCCTGAAAGAGTTCCGATCCAAACAGGACCTGGTGAAGCTAGATATTAATGGTTTGCCATATGGACTGTGTGCTGCCTGCGTTAATCTCAGCAAAAGTGCCAGTCCAAATGCTAACATGGTTTTAAGCACTAACAGGCCTAATCAGACTGATAACCTCCCCTGCGTAGAAGGTAAAAGTAAGGCCTCCATGCTGAAGACCCGATGTTCTAGTTGCAATGTTAAATTTGAATCCGAAAATGAACTCCAAAACCATATTCAGACAATCCACAGAGAACTTGCATCTGAAAATAGCACATCCCAGCTGAAAACACCACAGGTTTCACCAATGCCCAGGATTAGCCCTTCTCAGTCTGATGAGGTAGTTATTTTTTATTATGTCAAATTCTATGTATCCTGTACACTTCTCGCTGTGAACTGACATTCTTAGACATAGTTGTTGTTNGTACACAAAACTGGCCAGGAATGGCTAGCATAGAAAAATAGACAATTCTACATGATCGTATACAGTCATTCTGAAAATCTCCACTCAACTTAGTTTCTGGCCTACCACACCATCTACTTATTGTTGGCTAATGTGTTACAAGTTTATCACTCATAAATTTGACTCGCTGCTAAAAACTGATACAATACATATAGGAACATAGGACCAGATTCAGACTTTACGGTTTATTGACTTATTCATGACTTAAGCTGGCCATACACTATGCAATAAATTGTTCCTATCAATCAGCTTTAGTCAAGAGTGGCCAAAACCATGTTGATTTGCAGGGGGGGGGGGGTTAAATGAATGTCAGCGTTTGCATGCAGGGAGAATACTTTATTGTTGCATGTTGCACACAGATATTGACCAGCGTTACTCTTACACTGGTATTACACTTGTGCTGGAAACATCATCTCTCACCTGTAATACTGATTGTAATTCATTCAATTTACCTCCCCTGCAATTTAGCATGGTTTTGCCCACTCTTGAGTAAAGCTGGTCGATTGAAACAATTTATTGTATGACCAGCTTTACTCAAGAGTGGGCAAAACCATGCTAAATTGCAGGGGGGGGGAGTAATTGAATGAATTTTAATCAGTATTACAGGTGAGAAATGATGTTTCCAGCACAAGTCTAATAACAGTGTAACAGTAACACTGGTCAGTATCTGTGTGAAAAACTGCAAAAATAACGTATTCTCCCTGCTTCAACATGGTTTTGCCCACTCTTGAGTAAGTTTTGAGTCATTAGTACATAAACATCTGAATCTGGTCCGTAGTCTCATAGTTGATGAGGTTGAAAAAAGACACCAGTCCATAAAGTTCAGAATATTTTGAATCTCCTGCAATCCTAAGGTTATCTGTATTTTTATTAGTGTTACATGTGGCAAAGAGCCGTCTTTTTGAACCATATACCAACAATAGCATGTAACCATGTAAAATGCATATTCTGAAATTCTAAATAATTTGATAGAAAAGAAATTCACTAAAACACTGGGTAAAAAGAAAAAAATATTGCAGAATAGAAAGGGAAATGAAAGTTCCTTTCTTCTGTGAGATATGTTGTTTTCATACGTATACTGTATGTCTTCCCAAAATATAGCAGCCTGGGAACGTGTCTCAGTGTTCGATCTATAATAGATTATGTTAATATGATTATAATTTTAAAATTATAATTTATTTTTTGTTTTATCACATTTTACTAAACCTTTTTATGTATACAATCTGTACTTTTTCCACCTTTTGATTGGTGAAATGAATGGTAAAAGAGCCACTCAAACAATGCAACATACACGATAAAACGTGATCATTGCATGGAACCCATTAACGCAATATTCTTCTAAATACAAGGCCGGATCCAGGGCTACGAGCACATAGCACTAACGTTCTGTGCCCTCCTAAGTTTCAGTCGTAACCTCTTAATACACTTTCCTTTCACACAGGGCAATTTGTTTAGTTTCACTTTCTGAACCTTGTTCTTAATCTCAAGTGGATCAAACGCTCAGCACAGCACATACGGTACAATCTACCTCGCGTTGCCTAATTCTGCACGCAAGAAAACTACGGCCCATGTATGGAAAGTGGATCACATGGAAACCGATATCATTGTGATTAAAACTTCTATTGTCTACAAGGGTCTTAACCGGCTGGTTGCCACATCATTATTGTCTTTTTTGCATAGTTAAATTCCCTTGAATCCTTTAATTATATATGTCAATATCTTTGCAGCGTGAAAAACGAACAAGCTTTAGGCTTGCTGAAAAGTATATAAATAGATCCCTGACAAGGTGCATTGCTAATTAATAGGTGTAATTAAGAGGCAACATTTAAAAATTGTCATGAGTGGTAGGAGTTGCAATTTTGTAAAGCAATACATTTTCTATTGCAATTTGTGTTGTATGATCGTGTTTTGGAGAGCAGAGAGATATTTTAATGTCTCTTTCATGGAAGATGTTTCATATTCTACGTATGGGTAAGAAAACTTTCTTTGATAGAAAAATTTAGCTTTAACAGAGGGGAAACTATGAACAGCAGAGTTCATTCCGGGATATTTGCCCGAGTGTTATGTTCAGTAATCATCATCCTTTGTGACTCTGCAGCTTTTTGTTACATATCTTATATAGTTGTGACTCACCACATACCAGAATTAATTGATCACAATTGTCCAACAAAATATGAACCTACAAGAATCTGTACTGCAAAAGTAATTTCACAGCAGTTTCATTCTCTCATATCTGCCTACACATACAGTATGGATTTGTGTATCACATAGTGGGGCTGATTCCGAGTTGCGGAATGTGAGGGGTGGATACAAATTTTTTTATTGTATGTTAATACTTTTGTTTTTCACAGAGAACTTATAAGCTGCATAGTTTGTGTTTATATATATATATATATATATATATATATGTGTGTGTGTGTGTGTGTATATATATATATTTATATATATGTTACAGTTAATGTGCAGAAACCAGTTAATGTGCACATTAACTGGGGCGAGCAGTTAAAGTGAGGAAATTGCATTAATCTTGCTTGCGTTTCTCACATTACCTAGTTAATGTACACATTAGGTATAACTTGACTGCGCTTCACTTATACGGGAGCGGCAGGAGGAGGGTACTGCGTGAAGCACGTTAACTGCGCTACACTTATACGGGAGCGGCGGGAGAAAATAGTGGATTATTCTATAGGGGTGTCGTGCCGAGATTGGTTTATTAACTGGCAAGGTCTTAACACAGTGGTTCCCAAACTTTCGAGTTCAAGGCACCCTTAGGGTCTCCATAATTTTTCAAGGCACCCCTAACACAAAATAATTTCCCATTTTTTTAAGTTTATGAGTAAACTAATGTAATGAATATTTGGGTAAAGACAGAAATACTTCAGATTGACATTAAATCTTGTGTTGCTCCTATACAAGAAGTAAAATTGCGCTTCTAAGAAACACTTACAACGTGCCACCATGTCGGAAAAGACAATTTGTGGCACCCCAATGAGAGCATCGTGGCACCCCAGGGAGCCTAGGCACACAGTCTGGGAACCACTATCTTAACATATAGGTCCCAAATGTCAGACAGCA
>JABWIB010000151.1:137175-150296 GCA_016617825.1 Platyplectrum ornatum | reverse complement strand
ACCTGACCAAATGTTAACTATGTAATGTGCACATTAACTGATTCTGCACATTAACTGTAATATATATATATATATATATATATATATATATATATTGCCAACTCTAAATCTGTGTTCATACTTGTCTTCCCTGCAGTTCAATGTTTTTGCCCAGGTCTACACTTGCACCTGTTTTACCTTTGCTCTCTCTAATCTGTATTGTGTTCAAAGAGTGCTGTTCAATCTGATCTGAGTGTTAGGGATGGGTGTAACATTTTCGTAAATTCTGCTCATGCCGGATCAGTTTCTACGCCACATCACACATACAGATACATCACCCAGCACGGAAAGCGTTAATGGCACCAAGTGCCTCTGCTTTACTGGACTGCTCCTTAATGACTTGTGACCTGAAGAATATAAAGGGCTTAATTTATTATTTTGTAATTTCCAGTGCCCAATAAAATGAAGAGTCTGAACGCAAGTAAATTGGAAGCTGTGTTGTGCCTGGGGAGTCTCGGCATTACTATGGAGAGCATAAAATCACCCCTTACATGTACTACCGCTATAAATATTACATATAGCATACTGCAATAATCCGTGCAACAAGATGAAATTCACACAGATACACAGATCATTTTCTTTGACAACTTAATCTTGTGGAGAGCACTGCCGATTCTATTGCAATAAAAAAAAAAAAAAGTAACATCCACATTTGACATTTAAAGGGACACATAGTCATCACTTTCCTGGTTTAATTTTACCACAACATAGTAAAGGTCACATCCTCTGTGAAATATGGGAATTTCATTGAAGTTCATATTTTTTTTTTATCCAAAGTCATATGAGCAGAATATGAAAATAATATCAGCAGGGTTTTCATAGCTGTTTTTCAGTTTGCTTCTCTGTCACTGTAGGTCAGTCTGGCTGCGCCTCAAGTGGCTTCACTCCTGATGTGAAGTCTTAGCTTGCCNTAACCCCCACACTCCGATGTTCCTTTATAAACCATGTAGCAAAGTATTGGTTGTTTTAATTAAGCCCTTGAAGATTCATTGTACATTTCTACTATATACAATTTTTGTTCAAAATTGATCTGGACCCTCACCTTAGAAATCCTTCCCTTCTTAGGGATTACATCTTATTGAAAATTCAGGCAAGATGATATTTCCCTGTAGATGGTGCGGTATCAAGTGTTGATAGTGTAATTGAAGGGAGGAGGACTGCTGTTCACTACATTGATGATTGCAGGATTGATAGCTGAGGAAGTTATACTTGTAGAACTCTTATGCACCTCACCCAGGAAGATAATAGACCTACAGGAAAAAGTGTCCAGACCATATATCTGAGACAACGTGGTGACTTCAGGCCGGATGTATAGAAAGACATAGCTGCAATTACGCTCATACTGGCAACATGTGAAGGCGACTATATAAAATTAAACTTTCAAGGCTTATCGACACAATGATTGGTCTTTAAAAAAATGCTAAATGTTGACCCACGTCGTGGACATAACTATTTGTTCACCTCCGGTCTTTAGTACCTGTGATCTTTTCTTAAGACACGCATGACATTGGTTTTCATACACATGGCTACCAAGAGGAATTCTGGACCATGGTACCACAGGTAAATATGTGTCATTCAATAAACACAAAACATGGCAACAAGGCACAATGATCCCACCACTCACACTTTCCATTGCAGTGCATCAGACACACCACACTGGAGGAATGTGAGCTTGAATCTGGTTGCTATGGGCAACATCCCTATTTTTCCAATCCCTCAGTTTAGTAAATTTAGCCCTGGTCTCTATTCCTAGTCACCCTAATTTGTTGAGTTTAGGAATTGGGAATATGTTGTGGAAACATTTTGTAACCAGACATTTATGCCTATTTGTAGACAAACGCTATGCGTAAACAAAACAAACCTATACACGGGAGATGTTTATGTGATGGATTTGGATTTTGACTCCTGTATTGTAAGCTTATTAGATATATTCAGCATTGTAAGCTGGGACACAGGTTATTCTGGATGAATGCACAGAGTAATTATCTAAATTCCAGTGAATAGCTAATCATACATGTAAGTGAACAGATGGAATACTGTGATATACGGTTACAGGCTCTGTAATATTTATTAGTTATGTAAACAAGAATATTTTGTGGATTATATTTATTCATCTGATCATGATATTTATTGGCTGCACTTTTAGTATTACATTAACAAGTTAAAATATTAAGGTTTCAGAAATACCATTATATGAAAGGTTCCAGAATACAGAGCCTGTAGAAACATACAGGCATTTCTCTGCTGCAGACCAGTTATAAGAACAGACGGGGGTGTATTTATTAAGTGTTGGGATTGGAAAGTGGGGATTTTGCCCATAGCAACCAATCAGATTCAAGCTCTCAATTTCATTTTACGCACTGGAGAATGTTAACGCAAATCTGATTGGTTGCTATGGGTAACATCCCCACTTTTCAATCTCACTGCTTAGTAAATATACCCCCTGATCTTTAGTTATTATCTCTATGGAGGTGATAACTAAAGTCTAAGGCACCATCAGTTTGCCTATTAGCATGAAATGCTTCTACTTTCTGATGTTTTGTAAGTACTATGGACCAGATGTGTACGTGCAGAGGTTTAAAAGTCCACACAGAAGAGTAAACACCCATGTCAATCCCCAATGACATAGAGGACTATGGGCGAGATAAGTGTCCATAAAACACCCTTAAGTATTCAGTGCCTCTGTCCACATACAGATCCACACGGAAGTACCTAATGACCCACTGTACCTCGTCAAAATGTTCCCTGCCCCCTATGCAAGATGTCTCCATTGTACTTATTCTTCTTGTTTAGTTAGAACTTATGTTTTATAATTGTAGTCTGCTGCTTGCGGTACTACAGATGTCACCATGCCCTATAATGCATAGACATGATAGTGATTGTAGTACTACAAGCACCAGTGGTGATTATTTTAACAAAAAAGGTCCGCTTATTAATGGCAGGTTTACAAGCTGGCTGATTAGTAAATCTGGAGGTTTGTATATCTCACGTTGAAAAATCGGATTTCAATATAGAAAAAAATTACTGTTACCAGCATTTGTAAACTTTAAATCTACCTTAAATGTTAAAAGTTTTAATCACAGCCTCATATAATCATACATTAGATGTTAAGAATTTACAGATTTAGCTCATGTTAAAGATCTTAGGATAACAAATAAAAAGAAATATGTTTATAATCCATAGTGTAGAAGCAGAAGTTGGGTTTGGTTTCACGTTTTTAACATTAGAGCTCTGTCTTAAGGTGATTATTTTCTTATGGAATTGGTAAAACAATACTTCAAGAGCTGAATCTAAGGGGAATCCAATTGCATTACTTCATCAGAAATGTATTTTCGATTAGTAACAAAGAGATCTAAAATATTTTATTAGGCAGTATAAAAACGAAAGCCCAGGAAAAATACGGTTTCATTTGTTCTTGAAAGAGGATTTTATATTCATTCTGCAATAAAATTTATGTAAAAAAAAGCAAGTCTATCTGATGACCAGAGATTTATTATGTGGTTGTAGATCAACTAAATTTCCAGCTGGGTCTTTTTTTTCCANGATCCTGTTTCATCAAAAGTACAGAATAAAGTTGAAACTTATTGTGGAACTTTTAATTTTATGTTAATTACAGCTCTGACAGTACTATTAACTTTTTAGTGTGCCTTATGCGCTTTATCCTTCTAATTCCACTTCTGATGTCAGAAAGTGGTGACTGCTGAACTATATTGGTTTTTTCATTGTTATTTAATTTTCCATGATGAGGATGTTACATTCTAATCATTTCTATATGCAGTGAATATATAAACATTATTATTATTATTATTATTATTATTATTATTGTTATCCAGCAGCTCTGTACATAGAGTTGGGTACAAGTGAAGGCACAAGCCAGAAATACAAATCACATTGGGTAGCAATGCATGGAGATAAGACACACGAGGAAGAGGAGAACAAGAGGCCAGAGGAAGCTGCTTGAGAGAATTTACATAAATCTACAATGTTGACAATACGGAGACCTGTTGGGGAAAGAGAGGGAGACTAGTGAACGGAGGTAAGGGTAGGGTGACGTGGAAGGAGTAACACCGGGGCATGGTAAAATGAGTGAACGGGGTCAAGGGGAACACTAGATGAAGGGATTATGTCAAGGAGGGGTAGGCTTTCCAAAAGAAATGAGTTTTGAGGGAAGAATCCACAGGTTTACCAGGTAAATGAGGGAAAACAGCTCCGGAAAAGTCTTGTATGTGGGAATGAGATGTGCTGATCACAGAGGAGGTGAGAATCCTGGGCAGGTGACTTGCGTAGTACAAGGGAAAACTATGCTAATCATGCCGTGAATAAGACATTAGAACTGCACATTGATGCAGATGGAACAACATAAAGTCTAAGGCCTAAATTGTGGGATGGGAAATGTGGGTCAGTTGCCCATAGCAACCAATAAGATTCTAGCTCTGTTTCATTTTACATAACGGAGAATGAGTTTGCATCTGGTTGGTTGCTATTGGCGACATTCCCACTTTTCCAATCTCGCAGTTTCATAACTTTAGGCCTAAGACTAATATGTAATTGTGTTCTTAAGCAGGAGCTAGCATGATTCTGCCAATTTTATTACTGAATAATTTATAAAAATGTAGACTTATTAATTTATTTATTAATTTTAAATAATGCATGGAAGGTTGATTCATTGTGTAAATGATTATTCGTTACACAAACATATTTTTTAACACTTCAGATAATTTTCTGTTTTATATTGTTCCAAATGTCGGTTTTGTTTTTTATTGAAATGTAAGTTCCCAACTATCTTATGGAGTTCTGAAAACTCGCACATACCTCAAGGTTTCCACCCTATATCTTCATAAATGAGGCAGAGCAGAAATCTGGATTGCACATCAGGGCTGACACCAGTACTTACTGTACAGTTTGTGTCCCTTTAGCAGAAGTGCTAAATAGTGAATACCGCCCTGAGATACAGTAGCAAGAAACCTGGTTATAAAAATGTGACTGATCTGAAAAGCAGCGCTCATCAGATTAACCTTAATAATGATTACATCCAACTTGCTTAAATATAGTTGATAGCACTTTTTATTATTATATTATTAAGCAAGAATTGACATGAACATCTTAAGCTGGTACATTACTTCATGGCCCAAAGCTAAACTGTCTTTAGGGATTGTCAGAATGGAAGCCGCTAGTGAAATACAGGGAAGTTTATTCCTGTAATGTGCCGAAAATGTTGTCCACAAAGACCTTAATGGAAAACATGGCAGGGACTATTAGGAAATGATGGAGATCTAATTTTCTCAATCCCCTCCATGCCGAGTGTCTCATTGTTGTCCATATGGGCGACATATGCTGAATGTCATGGAGATCGATAAATCTCTAACTTGCTCTTTTTCACCTGTGGTTTTCTCTCATTGTGCACATTGAGAGACCTCGCTTGTCTCGGTGAGACCTATAGAATACATAAAGACTTTGCATGAAACTTTTTAGAACAAAGAGCTTTGCATTGAAAAACTGATGGATGGAATTGTTCGGCTATTTCTAAGTGCAGGGTTGACTATTTTAGAATTGTCTCCTCTTTTTACTGGAAACTGGAAAACTTAATGGGTAGAGAAGACAATTGACGTGGGTATTTAANTGGCGTCCTTATGGTGGATTAGTGAGGTGGGGCAGAGATTTCTGCAGGACAGAAGAATTCTTTAGCAGTTGTTAGAATGATAGGCCACTGGCCACAAACACATTGCTTTAATAAGCTTCCACCTAAGTGGTTCCTATGGAAGGATCTGCTGTCTTTATTTGAAGTAGGCTAAGGAATTTTTACGGGGCACAGTTTGGTGGAATCAATTACATCAAATGCAGTGATAGGGGAAAGCATGATCAGGAAAATGTTTTATGTTTGATAAAGCTAGAATAGTAAACCGTGTTTCAATATTCCTATTAGTATCTGTCATCTGCCTCAACACCTTATACCAATTTACATACTAATTAGTATTGATTATATTTATAGATTGTTTTACTATACTCTCTGTATTATATAACTGGTGAAGGCATTAAGATATATTGTATACACAAATTGTGTGTTTTGTGGGTTACTTAGACTTTAGTATTTGTTATGTATCTTAATATTAATAGTATAATCTTTTATGCTTTATTCTTTACTTTTCCACTATCTCTGTTTAAGTACAGTGGGCTATAAAAAATAGATCTCCACAGGATACATTTTTCAAAGGTTGACAAGTTTGTGGCATTAAACAAAGAAAGCTCATTATCTGTACATGAATATGTATAGGAATATATGTAAATATTAAATATATGTGGGTTATTTTTATATATATATGTGTGTGTGTGTGTGTGTGTGTGTGTGTGTGTGTGTGTTAGAATTTTTAATATACATTATATTTTAGAATTATAAAAGCTAGGTGTTTATTGCTTAAACCATTTTGATCTGGGACCCCATCTCACAAAAAAACATTTTTACAGGATCCCAGCAAGTTACCGCCAAACAATTATAAATCACACTTTTTATTTTTAAAGATCTGGTGATATTTTTCACCAGAAAATCTTATTATTTAAACCAGGGCTCGAAGTGGGAATTGATTAGTGGCGGTATGGCGCTAAGCCCCGCCCCCTTACATAAGCCCCGCCCCCTTACATAAGCCCCGCCCCCTCCGGACCCGCGATTTTTTCAAAACTAAAGTTCCCCTCTCCAATGTTGCGGGGGCGGGGCTTAGAAAAAGGGGCGTGGCTTCTCGGGAGAAGTGCCGGTATACCATACTGGTATACCGAGCCCTGATTTAAACAGTGGTAAGGGTATGTTTTGTACCAAACTAAAGCTTCATGAGGTTTACTTGGGATGAGGGAGGGGGGATGTTAAAAGGGGCTGAAAGGTTCCCTTTAACCCTTAGGATTGCACAAATAATTTAGTGTCCAATGTAACAAATGCATGAATGGGAGGCAGAATGGGAGGCAAAGTGTAAGGTCACAGACTAACTGAACATTACATGATAGTATAACCGAGCAGTAGCTCGTACCATGCAGACCCCAGTCTCGTTTAATCACTTGGCTCAATAATATCACAGGGAAGGGCACCACCATGCCACCTTCCAGGAGTTCTGACAACGGCTGTTACTTAGTTCGGTGCAGCAAGCTAATCACCTACTGCACATATGTTTAACTGTATAGGTTAGTAAGTAAAGACTTACTAACCTATAACTGAACACAGATCTCAATACTATCAGTGAAATATTTCTGAGAAACACCTTTAGTTTGCCCTCACTAGTTTGTATTGTATAGATAGACAATATTCACATATATAGTGCAGTAATAGTATAGTTTAGTGTTAAGCTGGCGACACACGGGCCGAATTTCGTTCCGAGCTCACGAATATCGTGAGCTCGGAACGAAATTCGGCCCGTGTATGGCCACGACCGAAAGTTCCCAACGGCGACTAAACGCCGGGGAATGTAAACAAACGACATCGGAGATCAATCGGATTTCCCGATTGATCTCCGATGTTCGTTTGTTTATTANAACAATAAAGTATTCTCCCTGCATGCAAACACTGACATTCATTTTACCTCCCCTGCAATTCAACATGGTTCGATTGGAACAATTTATCTTATAGTGTATGCCCAGCTTTATTTGTTTATTTGTTAACTAAAGTCATAAAATGGATAATTACTTCTCAGAATCTCACTGTGTGGCTGATTCAGAGCTTGGGAGTACGGGCACAACAGGTATAAGTGTAGACCTGGGCAAAGCCAAACATCCAACTGCAGGGAGAGCAAAATACTCTTCACACTGTAACATGGTTTTGCTCAGGTCTACACTTGCACCTAAAAAAAGGTGTAAGTGCAACTCAGCCCCTGTAGCTATCCTACATTTAAACCTGGATTTGTAAGGGGAAAGGTAAATTTTCCTTATGTTAAATATTTTTATAATGACATGTTTTGTGATCCTTTTATGTACTGCCTTTTAAGATGTTGTTTGCTGCTGTTCTGAAATGATGCTGATGTTAAATAATAGACATGTCAGGGTTGCTTGTTATTTACCATTTGTTAAGTTTGTAACCTGTTACCTGCAGCAGCTTTGAGTTATGTCAGTATATTCAATATTATTGTAAAACATTTGTAATAAGTGTAAATATCATTAACAAATTCTAAAGGTGGGAAGTTCTGGGATAACTGTATAGCAGAAAAGTATATTTCTGTCTAGGAGAAAAGAGTGACGTGCTGTAAGGTACTGCTGAGTGGCGCATGCAGCACACTGTACCTTTCCCTTTCTCTCATGCATGCGCTAGGATTCTGCAATGGGAGTCGGAGCTATTCCATTTTATGTTCTGTATTCCGTGTTGGATTATACTTTTTGCATATGGTTTATGGTAGTCACTGAAACCTCAGTCTTCTACATTCAGTGCATGTGCAACATTCTAATGTAAGCCCTCGGGCAGGGTCCCCTTCCCCGCCAATTCTGTCTGATACAAATTGTAAAGTGATACGTAATATGATGGCGCTATATTAAAACCTGGTGGTAAATAAATAATAAATAGAGAGTGGTATAGATAAACATGATTCCCACTGTACTTTGGTAATCAACACCGTTTTTGATACATATTGACAGATTACAGCGAGGTGGTTAAAGGCTTTTAATACATTCTACGTATTAAATAAACAGAGTGTGGCTAAGCTACAATAGATGATGCTTTTGTGATTGCTGTTTTTAAAGGTTTTAAGAACTGATGTAAAAAGAAAAAAAAACACAAAAAAAAATTAAACATTTTTGTGCATGAACACCTTTGTTAATGAATTCTATTTCAATCAATCTAATAAGATGGAAAGTCAAGTCTGGGAATGAGCAAATGAAGTGTAAACATAAGTGTCTTTAACAACAAAATCATTTGTGTCTGTGCAGCAACAACTAATGAGGTTTTGTAAGAAATGAGTTGTTGGGGCAGTGAAAATGACATTATAAATCAATTTACATTGTGCCATCTTTAATATATTTTTTTATTCCTTTAATTATAATGCCTCCAAACTATTTAAAATGAATAAAATTTGCTTTAAATTAAATTTAGACACCCAGCTTTTTGTTGGTCTTGATAAAATATTAGGAGTGTTCATGTTTTAGAACAAAGGTATACATCTGACCCAGGGGCCAACACTGACATCTGTAAAATAAAATACAGCTTGACCGTAAAGCAGGAATAATGAAACCACTGGAAACTGAATGTAAGAATCAGAACAACAGTTTTACTGGCCACAAAATGACATTTTGTATGATGATCAGTGAGTTCGGTTTGGGGTTCATAATCATCTAGCATTTTGTACTTGAATGATATCATGTCAAGCTGCAGATCTTACATATAACTGCGAAAAGGAAGTACATGGAGCAGACTGAAGGACATAATATAGGTCCCACATGTTTCTCTGCTGCACTGGCTTCCTTCATCATTGATAGGAGACCGGTGCAGCCAATCAGTGCAGACAGACAGGAGATCTCCTGTGATTCTTAGTAGCCTCTCTCTCCTCTGCATGGATTATCATTGCCAGTGTGTGGGGTCGATAATTGGGAACTCCTCCTAAGAAAGATCGTCCTGATTGTCGGCCACCTCCTGCTGGCTGCGATAATCTTTCTAGTGTGTGACCAGCTTAACTGTCCATTTTCTGGGAACACAAGTTTAGGACATTGAATACAGTAAGCATGTTCTACGGGAAATAGAGTGATATGGCGGGCAGAGGTTCACGTCCTTCAACCTGTTTTACCAGCAGAGCACAGCAAAATTGTAACATCCATAGCTACAAGGATTCCCTTAGTCAACTTATCCTTAAATATAAGCTTACAAACACCTCCCATCTTCTTTGTGTCTCCCATTTTATATATATATATATATATATATATATATATATATATATATATATATAAACACAAACTATGCAGCTTATAAGTTCTCTGTGAAAAACAAAAGTATTAACATACAATAAAAAAATTTGTATCCACCCCTCACATTCCGCAACTCGGAATCAGCCCCACTATGTGATACACAAATCCATACTGTATGTGTAGGCAGATATGAGAGAATGAAACTGCTGTGAAATTACTTTTGCAGTACAGATTCTTGTAGGTTCATATTTTGTTGGACAATTGTGATCAATTAATTCTGGTATGTGGTGAGTCACAACTATATAAGATATGTAACAAAAAGCTGCAGAGTCACAAAGGATGATGATTACTGAACATAACACTCGGGCAAATATCCCGGAATGAACTCTGCTGTTCATAGTTTCCCCTCTGTTAAAGCTAAATTTTTCTATCAAAGAAAGTTTTCTTACCCATACGTAGAATATGAAACATCTTCCATGAAAGAGACATTAAAATATCTCTCTGCTCTCCAAAACACGATCATACAACACAAATTGCAATAGAAAATGTATTGCTTTACAAAATTGCAACTCCTACCACTCATGACAATTTTTAAATGTTGCCTCTTAATTACACCTATTAATTAGCAATGCACCTTGTCAGGGATCTATTTATATACTTTTCAGCAAGCCTAAAGCTTGTTCGTTTTTCACGCTGCAAAGATATTGACATATATAATTAAAGGATTCAAGGGAATTTAACTATGCAAAAAAGACAATAATGATGTGGCAACCAGCCGGTTAAGACCCTTGTAGACAATAGAAGTTTTAATCACAATGATATCGGTTTCCATGTGATCCACTTTCCATACATGGGCCGTAGTTTTCTTGCGTGCAGAATTAGGCAACGCGAGGTAGATTGTACCGTATGTGCTGTGCTGAGCGTTTGATCCACTTGAGATTAAGAACAAGGTTCAGAAAGTGAAACTAAACAAATTGCCCTGTGTGAAAGGAAAGTGTATTAAGAGGTTACGACTGAAACTTAGGAGGGCACAGAACGTTAGTGCTATGTGCTCGTAGCCCTGGATCCGGCCTTGTATTTAGAAGAATATTGCGTTAATGGGTTCCATGCAATGATCACGTTTTATCGTGTATGTTGCATTGTTTGAGTGGCTCTTTTACCATTCATTTCACCAATCAAAAGGTGGAAAAAGTACAGATTGTATACATAAAAAGGTTTAGTAAAATGTGATAAAACAAAAAATAAATTATAATTTTAAAATTATAATCATATTAACATAATCTATTATAGATCGAACACTGAGACACGTTCCCAGGCTGCTATATTTTGGGAAGACATACAGTATACGTATGAAAACAACATATCTCACAGAAGAAAGGAACTTTCATTTCCCTTTCTATTCTGCAATATTTTTTTCTTTTTACCCAGTGTTTTAGTGAATTTCTTTTCTATCAAATTATTTAGAATTTCAGAATATGCATTTTACATGGTTACATGCTATTGTTGGTATATGGTTCAAAAAGACGGCTCTTTGCCACATGTAACACTAATAAAAATACAGATAACCTTAGGATTGCAGGAGATTCAAAATATTCTGAACTTTATGGACTGGTGTCTTTTTTCAACCTCATCAACTATGAGACTACGGACCAGATTCAGATGTTTATGTACTAATGACTCAAAACTTACTCAAGAGTGGGCAAAACCATGTTGAAGCAGGGAGAATACGTTATTTTTGCAGTTTTTCACACAGATACTGACCAGTGTTACTGTTACACTGTTATTAGACTTGTGCTGGAAACATCATTTNTTAAGTAAGAACCTGCCTCCATGCAGGTCTCCATGCATGTATTATGCATTCTAACAAATGACTGGACCCGCAATTAGTATGAAAGTATATACATTAGCCTCCACATCAAGCCTAACATACATTATTTGCGATACAATATTCCTCTTGCCTCGCATGTACAGAAGTGTCTGCACTCAGATTGTACACTGTGGCCCATATTTACTAAATCATGGGAATGGTTACATACTGGAGAATGCCAGCTACAATTGGATTAGTTGTTTTGGGGAACATCTCCACTTTTCCTTTCCCACAGTTTATTAAATATATAGGCCCATGTGTACCTTATTGTATATGTATACTCTCCCCCATGGTGGCTTGTTCCATCTTGCCATCTGGGACATACTTGGGCATTGGAACACAGTATCAGTTGATGGCTCTCCAATGTGTAAGTATCTAGTTTATGTGTTTACAGTAGGAATGCATAGCTATCATTCTTAATTGGACCTATATTTCCAAGCTAAATATTTTATAAGGTTCAAAATAAGATGGCAATCTTTTTGACTGGAAACAAAGCAAGTGTATTCTGTAAAAGTGTTTACTGACAGCATGCACAGACATATTTAGAAATTTGTTTCTGGTCGGCGCTTTCAGGTTTACAACACATGATTTGCATAGGACAGTATTAGATGAGGGTATAACTATACACTATATATACATTGATATTGCTAGGTAGATGTGCAAGGTGGACCAAGGTGGAGATATTTTGCGGACATGGTGGTGGTAGCAGATTGTGCTCTGTTTTCAGGGGTCCATGAATGGAATGTTTCTTTCTTTCAACCATTGTGTTAAATCTTATAGGTTATTGTTTCCGTTTTCCATTATTCTAAAGCTTATATTAAACGTGATGACCTGTTCTACCCATGTCATGCCATGTTTTACATCTGTATGCATTTGAACCCTGTCACAGTAACACAGAAAACCACAGAACGTAATCATTTTTATCTTCTAGAAGAAAACCTACCAATGTATCAAGTGCCAGATGGTCTTCTACAACGAATGGGATATCCAGGTCCATGTTGCAAACCACATGATCGGTAAGTNCTGCCTTGTTTATCTTATTAATTAAAAATGACTAATTCTGTTACCACCAGTATTTCTGGTTTATTTCTTTTCCTTTTAAAGATAACTACCGTATATACTCAAGTATAAGCCGACCCGAATATAAGCCGAGGCAGCTAATTTCACCCCAAGAGACTGGGATAACTTATTGACATTATACAGGACAATGACTCGAGTATAAGCCGAGGGGGTGACTTTTAGCACAAAAAAATGTGCTGAAAAACTAGGCTTATACTCGAGTATATACAGTATAAATATTTTCATGTTGGGTATCTATTGCAGCCTTCCCTGGCAGCAAATATTTAATAACATT
>JABWIB010000151.1:122498-136624 GCA_016617825.1 Platyplectrum ornatum | reverse complement strand
TATATATATATATATATATATATACTGTATATATATATATATATATATATATATATAAAATGGGGTTTTTTTTAAGTTGCTAAAGGTTAAAATCCATATTAAGAATATTTTGCTTAAAGAAATTACTTCTCTAAGAGCAACACAGGCAATTTAATTTCCAAATACGATCTCCCTCTAATCGTTTGCCTACAAAACAGCAGACACTGTTTTAGGCATGCTTGGGGATAGCAATTACTTGTGTTTTTTGCTAATTCAATGAAGTGGTTTCTCGCTAATAAGCTAACAAGTGTGTTTTATCATTACGAAAACTCCTAAGGTTTTAGGCTCTTTATTAAAGGCATTTTTTTCGAGACTAATTTCATATATACTGGGCTAATTAACCATTGAATGTGTTCTTTTTCTAATGCATATCCAGCTTATTGTATTACAGTCTGAACACAGACAAACATTTAATTGATGGATGTCTAATTCTCCAGTCTTGTTCTATGTATATGGCTCCCATGAGTGCTGATTTTATGAAGTTTGTATCCCCAAAACAAACACTATATAGGAGGAATGAGTATTATTCTCATCCTATTGGTTTTATTTGTTGTTTGGCTTTTTTTTAAAGACATTTGGCACCCAGTTGAAAACAATGGTGGGTAATGTTTTTTTACCACATAGATTTTCAAATATGTAATAAAAGTTTCAGATGAAAAAAAGTTGATACATAAACTATAAAAAAGGTTTTGCTTACTTGCTAATGTCTACAACCAACCAGCCTGTTCACTAAAAAGCAGCCCTCCACCACACCACCATGCCATTAGTTACTCCCAAAAAGTTGGTAACCCTGAGTAAAACTATTGTAAGTAAATGTCTTATAAGAGAAATAGGAAATAAGACAAAGTGGTTGACTTGTGATGATGGGATGGGGCCAATCTACTGGTACAGCTACATTAAGACAGATCCCCAAACAACAGGTCTTTTTGATGACCTGTCAAGAGTATAAGCGGCAACATTTGCAGTTACTTCCTTGTGTGATTGGACTCAATGCTGCCCTGTAATGTTCAATATGAATATGCATTTACCAATGATCTATTTTGGTTCATAAGCAATAGGTAAATGCTCCTATGTTTTACAGGCAGTAATAGGTTTTGATTGGTAGTGAAAATGAGGACTTTCTATCATACCACAGTCCTAAGGTTGAGCATTGCACNTTAGGAAGTGTAAGTAGCATTTGCAAAATGGCATAAAAGGAGGAAAAATCTGTAGGNAACTCTTTTCTTTATTTACCATTGNATAAATAGATGGAGTTACTNTAAAAGTAATAAACCAGCTGGTTTCTGTTTTAGGTAACAATATAGGCTGTAATTATAGACCCCTAAACCCTTCACATGTAACCAAAAGGTTTATTCCAAGCATTTCTNTTTTGTTATTGGCAGTCATGTTAAATAGGGAAAGCTAATACCTTGTTAATGTCCTGTAGGTGAAAGCATATGATTTGTGTACATCGTAATGGATCAAAGCAACTAATGCTGGTGAAACAAGTAATGCTTAGAAATATAAAGAGTTAAGGCCTGTACCCAGCCCTTACTGTATTATCTACATACAACCCCTGCCCACTGTTCATATTATCCGCACGCACGTTGCCCCTTCTCATCCACCAGTTGACATTACATTTATTCTGGAAATCTGGATCCGTTAGTGTGCATGCAACCTTCTTCCACACCTATAGTCATTTCTGGATCTGGTCCATTGTGNCCACACTGTCCATAACTGCTAGTCAGGCCGTATGCATTTTCCAGTTATTATTGGGAGCCAGCCCGGGCTGTCTCATTAAACTCATTTTCTTGTAGAAAAATGCTGTTTTGAGGTTAAGTAAGGTATACGTCTGATATGTGATTAAACATACAAACAAGTAATTACAAACTCTTCTCACTGCTTGAATGAAACGCTTTAAATCCTTAAAAAAAAANATCATAAATAAAATATATAAAAATATNATCTCCAGATAATATATCTCTTGTAACTGAGAAAATGCTGTGCACTTTCATGATGTACAGCACTGAAGATATTATGTGTCGCTTTATGAATATANGTTAATAATTATAATAATAAAATAAAGAAAAATACAGATTATACATTACTTGTGAGTAGAAAACAGTGATTTAATGATAAAGTAAGCATGACAATGTCAAGCAGTATTTGTTTTCAGTCTGATAACTTTTGACCAATAATTGCCATCTTCTAATTATCTATTTTGGTCATGGAGGAATCTTTCTCTGTGGGGGCTGGCATTATGATTAGAGCATAAATCCCACAAGATACATGTGTGTTCCAAACAGCTCGAAACAACTGTTTCATGAAACGTAGCGGACACATTGCAAACTACTCACTGTGCACAACAGAGGAGCGCATTTGCTATTGTGGACTCATCTGCCTGACAAATAAGATGATAAAAAGCCAAATTGTTAAATTGTTGATCGTTCACTGCTGCTACCAGGCAATTAAAATCATGTCAGTTACAGTAAAATGTATTAATGGTTTTGTTTACACAAATAGATTGAGCATAGTATATTATTCAATAAAATCATCTTTAACTTATTATATATAAGTTTATCATGGAATTTTTACTAAATACTATCCAGTATATAATTAATAATATTATGTTCTTAACTGTTTTGAAGGGGGAGCTACCCGACACCTAGTTTAGACCACATGAATAGGAGATATTATCTTGTGGTTACTGTGGTGAATCCTTGTAGTGTCGTATAGTACANTGTACTATAAAATCCAGGGAATTTGGGTGAGTTATTTGTAAATTTGTGGTGTTTTATATTCTAGGGAGGCAGGAATTGATTTAGGGTTTGCATTGGTTTGATACTGGTAGACAGGAGTTTTGGTAGGGTTGTATAGTGGTGGTAGGATATTATGGGATGGTATGTAGAGTTTGCAGTGTTTATGAGCTCTATGTGAGTGAGTTATTAGGTAGATAAAGTGAATGGCATTAGTATAGAGGTCTGGGTGAGGAGATAATTATGATTAATTATATAACATCATATAGGAAATTGTGAGCAATTGGTATATTATGAATCATGTATTATGTGGGTCCTGATCAGTAAACTACATAGGGGCGCATCAGGTGTTCCCAATTCATCACTGTTCCCTATTGAAGCCTTGAGTGGGGTTGTTATGGATATAATTTCCTACAGCAGCCTAAATCCTCAGTCATGTCCTGATTGTGTATATAGAGTATTTTGTTTTGGTTGTAGGAATAAGGCAGCAATGGGAGTTTGTGGTACATACAGTATACAGTCTGATAAGCAGATTCTGATTCAATCTGAGCTTTCAGTATTGTGGGAAAGTGACACATTCAACACCACAACTGAAGGAAGCTGTAGAAACCAATTACTTCCTATTTCTCCTTACGGTCACCCCTATCCAAGGCTGTTTGTGTAATACAGACTGTGCATGCAGACACAGTTACACTTTATGAGGAATCACATTTACATTTATGGCTAAGATACTGATCGTCCATCAAGTCCAANCTATTTTGGATCATAAGCTTANAATCAAAGATGATCCAGATGAAGCAACAGCCCATCTGGTTCAATGTGGAAAAAGCTCCCTCCTCACTAAGGTAAGCTAGACTTGCCAAAATGTACATTGGTGTATCCTGTAAAAACAAGGATTCAATCTGGTTGCTATTGGTCCATATAGAAAATGAACAGTTATAAATAGTGTTACAGCCAAGGCTTATCCTGAAAACTTTTAGCATAAACTGTGGTTTCTTGACAGCTCAGTGTATACTTACTGCTATGTATAAAGCTGGACTATATCCCGTATACTAGTGAGAGACACACAATAGAGGACTAATACAGTCATGAAGAAAGTTGGTTCCACAGTTGCTAAATAATTCTTTTACTTTCAAGCAACATATCTAAAAAGAGGTTTATTTATCTGACACAAGTAGCAAGATGTGGTCTAACAATGGAAACGTTATGTAATCAAAGAGTACTGCACATGCATGTCTATCACCTCCACACTGGCTTCACAAAGGCTACTCTCCAAGTCAACAGAGAGAACATGCAGAGAATAGGTTGGCAAATGGCATCATTGCTAGTAACAGTAACAAGTGCGATAGTCCGTTTCCAAGTCAGGAGTTCAGAACATTTCAATATTACAATATGTTAGTGGTGAAGATATTCTACCCTTGGTCTGAATGTAACACCCGTATACATGCCTTTTGTCTCCCACTATGTCTATGTACACTTTAATGCCCTTTCAATTAAACCATTTGGATACCTGATCTTAANCTAATATACAGTATGTAGTGTATAGTTTGTGCAGTTACATGTAGTTGGTACACAGCAGTAACATGCGATCGCCAGCTCCAGACGAATGCTTTCAAATAGCACAGGAGGAGCAATAAATTGTAAGCAATTCNGGTTGATTTTGATTAGATTTTAATNATTGATCTATTAAGCCTATTTGACAAATCGTACACTTCTGCCCCAAGGATGGCAAAGATTTGCAGTACATCACACTGTGCCAGAAGCTGTGACAAAAAACTAGACAAATTAATACAATGGCATTTGATGGGTTTGCCATAAATGTGAGGACTGTAATGAGAAAAACAAGTAACAGAAAGTGTCTTGGCATTTTGGTGCTCCATAACAGAACTCCAGTTTTATATCCTGCATTGGATCACAAACTGCTGAAATCTGCGCTGTTCCATTTTATCAGAGAGCTGGCCCTCCTGTGAGCAATACTGGCTGCTCTCTGAAAAAGCCCATAAAGGGTTTCAGCATGGACCATGCAAAAGGGATACTTTCCCTTTAATAGCCATCTGTACAGGAGGGATGAGAAGTGGGCCAGGTCATCTCTTCTCAGCTGTCATGATATTAACGTAGGTAATGGAGCAAGCTCTCATTTCTGCTGGGTGTTGTTTTTCATAGATGTTCATCGATTTACACAGATAATTCTATTTATTTTATACAGTTGGTCCAGGAAAACTGGCCAGAATAACAAACACCACGGCATTTGAAATCACTTTATTTTATTTGTCATTTGCATTGTTAACTTTTGTCTAGAACAGAGTCACACCTACTGTGCAGATGGCTGTATGATTTGTAGAACGGCCAAAACATTTAAAAGAAATGTCCAATAGGGGAATATAATAAAATAGGAGATAAAAATGAAGTATGCACTGGCCATTCAAATAATCTGCTCATTTTTTAAGTTTTGAAGCCTGTTTCACTGTCATGCGCTATTCAGGATTCGGATGCAACCAAAAAATTATTGTATGAACTACACTGAAACAGGAAAACTCAGTGATAGCTGTGATTCCAGAAGACAAACATTAGTCGGCAATATTACTTACCTTGGATCTGGTTAAACCAGTAAAACTCTCTGACAATATTCGTAATACACAAATGGATCTACATACTACTTGTATTTAGACACAGGGACTTAAAGACGAAGCAATAGCGAGTCCGTATATCATGGTTAAAGTGTGCGTTTTATTTTGCCATCTTTGAAATCTTTTGTGATTTTTGTTAGTTTGTACATGAAATCTCCTGTGTGCTTTTCTGTCAGGTTGCATCTGCTTTTCCACACGTTCATGCATGAGAATCCATGCTAATCGATCAGGTAGCGCTACAAAACCNTACTTACGTGAGAGCACTGATTCTTCAGACAGAGGAAATGGATTGCGTTCACACTATGAAGTTCCTTCTTAATTTACATTATAGGGGTTCTTGATGAATTTCTGTACCCTTGATCAATTCAGATATTTTTGTTTCTCATCTGACACTGCACTTGTACATTTATGTAATGCAAGACATGCATGCCTCTGCATCCATTTCCTTTCTGCTTCTAGGTATAACTTTCTTTCGGGGAGACCCCCAAATTTCCGGCAGTTCTCTTAGTATACTTAGAGTCTGCAAATCTCCTGGGACCTGGACTGAGGCAGCGTTTTACATGAAATTACTGCCTCATCCCCAATCATTACTATGATATAATAATTGAATGCCTTTAACCCACATGCTGTCAGCTTTTGATTTTTTGGGAAAGGAAAAAACAAAAATCTGCAACTCTTGTATAACTTCAGGGGAGTGGAAGGGGCCGATTCAGTTGTTAGCAAACAGCATAAGGGGAGAAACTCGCTCATAGAGTTGCGTATAAACATGAGCAAGATTCGGGCTACCACAAAGATGCGAAAAAGCTCACAACAAGCTCCGATGGGAATTGAATCGGCTCCTAAATGACAGATGTGTTTGTGAGTACTTTCACAATTGTAGAATTTAGACAAAGGAATTGTTGTGGCAATAGTGGGAATCTTAACTAGTATCATATGAGGTAAAGATACAAGAGATAAATTCTGAGAATGAACACACTTCCCTTCATATAGCTGATGCAAAGGTCCTTGATTTCAGAATAAATAGTCACGAAAAAGAAATTTGATAGTCCATAAGGTATAGACAGTATTGCTGCATTATTTGTTGGGTCTCTAATGTTTGACTGCCAATGCAGTCAGTGGATGCAGAGAATAATCAGTGTTTGCACTGTTCTAATTATACACTATACAATTATCTGTCAGATCAGTTGATTATTGGCTGTTTGGTCAGATAATTGTGTAATGTATAATTAGGACAATGGTGGCTATGAAATATTAAACCGTTATTAACTTGCATTGCTAATCCCAACTTTATTTATGATGTCAAAATGTCCCAGTTCTGTAATATATATTTTCTATTCAGGTTTTAGAGATGTGTGACACAGCTGTAACACATTTTATTTTTTATTATATCACAATTCCCTAGATTCCCACTGTTTTCATTAATGAACCTGACTTTAAATCCAACGGGGCTACATCTCATCATTGGATTTTGAATTGAGTTGATTAGTTTGAATTCCAAGTATAACATAAACAAGGCTTGTTATGCTAAAATACTAGAAGGGTAGGCAAGGCTAATATTGGGGGAAAAAACTATAACCTCTAAGTGAAATGGCATTACAGGCAGGAGATGATATGTAGTGTAAATATTATTTTGGACAACTTGTGATTTATATATTGTCTGTATTTTTGTTATATTATCTACTGTTTTACTATTTACTACTATTCAGCAATTGTATCTTTGAAAGACTTTTATATGCGCAATCAAGCCATTTATTTTTGTTTTGGGTGTTTTTTTTATCTGCAGTAAATTCAAAGAACTGATGTCAATATGGACAGTGGGTGTCGAGCTTCAGCTGTTCATATTGTTGCAATTGGTGCGCTGATGGGGTTTTGTAGGTCACCTTTAAAATTATGCCTATGACAGCAGTAGACACCTGCCAAGATTGCAAGGTATCTTACAGCTCTCAGGATGAAGCCTATGGCCTGGTAGGCCTCAGTTGGAGAGGTACGCATTTGCCGTACAGCTGGCATCACTGTATGGGGCAGCAGTGTGGGCTGTTAGGGAGTTGGAAGGGAGACAAGCATGAAATTTTGTCTAACCCGAACTGATTTTTTTTTCAGCTATGTTGGCTGCATTTCAGATACTCGTTATAAAAAAAAGGGAAAAGAAAAAACCCATAATCAAGCACCCTTTAATCTGCCTGCGATTACTAGTTGTATAAAAAGAAAAGCATAATGAGGAAAAATGCTTCGTTTTGTTGCTTTCAAAAGCCAACAAATTGGAGTTAACTTGACAGGAAGTAGCTTAATAATTAGATTATTTATTTATTCTTGACACATCCCCCTGTTACTTGTCTCGGGAGACTGTGTAGATGGTACAATTTTCAAGCAGCCATTACTTTGCTGTCTTCTGCGAACAAAGAGTCTACTGTCTATCAGTCAATTAAATGCACTCTTTAAGCAGAGGCAGTGTAGTCCTCAATGGAGGGAGCCCAGGGACCCTGTGGCTGATGATGCCTTTCTCTGTACTGTACATCACACTCAACTACAGTCCCTACAGAGCAGGAATAAAGTCATGCATTAAAATATCACTTGTAGATTTGTTTGCTAATGAAGAGCCATTGAAATGTTTGTCTGTTTCTGTGGCAATATAATTTATTAAAGGAATACTTGTTTGCATATATTAGTTCATTAGCTTGAAGTGCTTTTTAGGATTTCCAGAAATGAAAGTCAACAAATTAAAGCAAAAACAAGTGCATGATCATTCCAGATACTTTCAAATAGCATCAAAGTACATATGTTCATAAAAAGCCTGGAAATTAGAATAAGGGAGTCACTGCTTGTTCTGTTATTGTTTTGGTATTTACTTATTTTTTCATATTTCCATAGAATAAATGGTGACCAAATATGCTTACAAGAAAGGCGNCAGGGTATCTCTCCCATAATTATATGAGTAAGCTCTGGATAGGAAAATATACTCTGGGTCCTTCCTTGTCTGCAGTTTGATTAAAGAAGAAAATTCTGTGCACGTATGATGGAAAATATATATATATATTAATTCATCAGGATTTTCATGAGTGTCTACAGGTTGAAGTATGGAAACTGCAGTGGATTTTAATGGTATAATAATAAGAATGGAATTAAACCAATAATGTGAGCGGTTGGATACTAAATTTGGTGATTTGGTATAAAAAGATTAACTCCATTTACCTAGATTAAGCTGGCAGAACAAAATATTGAAGTTTACTTGACTGTCTGCTTGCCAAAATTGCTCTAGTAATGGCTACAATAATAAATACTAGGGAGGAACCAGACAGTGCCAACTCTAAAGTATATTTCCAAAGGAACCCAATGCTGCAGCACTGTCTTCCTGCTTCCTCCTCTCTGCTCTGAAATGAAGTGAAGTGTGGTGTTTTCTTATATTCTTCATTGAAAGATGCAGTACATCTAACATTAACATACAATGGCTATCACATGTGGCCCTCTGCTTCTATAAAGCTTGAAACATTTATTTAATATGTCTTCTGGCTTGATAGTAAATAGAGACATCTAGGACCAGATCCAGACTTACAATACTACAGGGTTTGGAACTCTTCAGTGCAGTGGCAACGTGGATCCAATGCTGGATATCCTCTGGATCCAGCCTTCCGATCATTCACAAGAGACTTTTGTACCGGCCGGCATTTAAGCAGGTAAATTCCAGCCAGGGGTCAGGATTAGTAATTAGCATGTCTGATCGACATGCTAATGACCCTAGAAGGGGAATGTAAAAACTTTATGTTTTGTAAATGATGCAGATCAGCATGTAAAGTTAAGGTAGCCTTCACAACACTTGTCCTGAACGCTTATATGAGATGGGGGGGGGGGGGGGGGGAAGAGTTACACCTGGGTGATACCATGATGAGTGTCAGGGGGGGGGAGTGAAACCCCCTCTCTCTTTTCTCCAGCTTGCACACAGGTCTGGATCTGGTCCAAAAAATTCTGCCACCCGAACCCCTACTGAAGATTTCTCATAAATATCACATAGAAAGAGAATGCATCAGAGTGGACAGTACGGATGGCGTTTTAAGTGCACTCAATCGTAAAATGATCATTTTAGTGAGTCTTAATCTGGTTCTTGTTCATTATATTATGGTAATGGTTGAACTTCTTAAATGCACTATTCATTATATGTTTTTATCTATCAATGGTTGTCCATTAATGATAAAATTGGTGTTTAAAATATAACGTTATATTGAATTTTAAATAAAATAATGAAATCAATAATATATCAAAATGTGCTTAAAATGTATCTGTATGTACAGGATGTGGAGTTTGTATTATACGTTCTTAATGCTGTGCTGGTTTCTGATATCTCATTCCCTTTGTTGTGAATAATCAGACCCATCCATGTTGCCTTTTGTGTTGTAGCATATGTGACTCGTGCTACATGATATATGCTACAGACTGCGCAGCCCATTGGCTGTCTGGCCAATTATTACACAATGCAGTCTATATAATGAGAGCCATTATTTTAATATAAGCCATTAGCATGTTCTAACCTTCACATTTATAAAGAAAAATGCTTGCCATGCTGTCCTAGGCACACGTTGCTTGTATCTAAGATTGCGAGTGTAGGAATATTGTAAATGATGTTTAATATGCAAGACTTAATGTATGTTGATCTCTGTTTAGGGGGGGCCATGTGGGTTAGGGACTAAGAGAAAATCCCATTTTCCAGCTTGTTTGAAATGTAGTAAAAATGCTGCTTCAGTTGCTTTATGCTACTCACATTGGGAAAGGTGCTTATACTGTGATAATTATCATCAAGGAATATTAATGCGTTCAGCATTTGTAACCCAAAAACTCATTATAGCTTAAGCTGTGCATCATCTGTGAAGAGAGAACTTTGCCAGGATTCACTCATCACAGGGGTTGCCTCCTGCTTTGCTGCATACAGTAGTGGTCAGAGCATTGGAAGAGGTCACTTAGGCTATTTTTGAATACTAAAGCAGTGCATTTTTTTTTTATCATTACCGTCTGTTTAAATAGCCTATCATTCTTGCTTCAGAATTGTAGCTGTGCACTAATATGTCATGCCGACTTATTATTTGTAAGGTTGAGATGGGGGAATCGAGCAATACATTTGAATTATGTCTGCAAATGTTCTAGACACAAGGATATTCAATTTGACTTAACAAGGCATTTACATCGAATACACATTTTGCAAAAATGCTATTCCAAAACACAGTAATTCTCATATACATCTTCTATATAGAGTGTAAATATCTAAATATACATACACACACACTCTGAAAAAAATTATATAGGATAAGAATTTTAGCTTTAAGGACTGTATTCACTTGCATTCCAGATAAATGAAATACAATATGATCAGTATGTCTAAGCCATGCATATGATCCAATCATGGCATTTACGTGTCTGTATAACATTTGATTTGTGTGTGAGGGGAATGAGACACATAGCTATGAGTTTACATACAATATACCAGAGAGTGTCATACATAGAAATGTTATCGGGAACTTCATATTATAAGGTTATAGTATAAACGTAGAACTGTGACAAAAGGGAATAACAAACACAAAAGTGTTCACACTACGGGGGTCTCATGCAACTGATTAGTAGTGTAAGCCGACAAAATACTTGTAGAAACAGAACACAAAACCATCCAGTTAACTTGTACGTTTGTGAAATACAAAAATACTAAGCTTGAGGTAAGAAATATATCCAGAGATATCCAATAATGTATTTCACTTGCATGATTTAAAAATAAATAAAATTAAAAATAGTTTGCACGATACATATAGGATACAAGCATTCAATATAAAATATCCACCGGTTCGCCAGCTGCTGATACCAATANCCTTACAACATTTTTGTCTCGTCTACTTTCCCCTGTTGGTTTCCATAAGGTCTTACTGTCTGAGCACTGAGTGTCTTATGTTTTTATGCAATTAAATTAAGTTGACTACTTTATATACGCTTCAGAGAAGTACCTTCCGATTATTTATTAAATATACCAACATATATGTTTGTAGTAAATAAAGGATGTATTGTTTTAATGTTTAATGTTGTTAATAATAATTTTTATATTTTTAAATACATTCGATTAATTCATTATTTTAGAAGGTTTACTTTGGTGTTGTATGCTCTATTTTCTATTTTCTTTCTCGTTTGGATTTTAAAATGCAGTACTTCCTACTTGTCCTGATGAATTATACATTATACCTTTACTACACTACAGCTTATTAAATCAACATTTTAATAAAATCAAAGGGGAAATTGTTGTTAGACTGCATGGTGATGAGAGGGGAACATGTGTGGACATAATGTTTACCTAATATGTCACTTCCCATTCCTTCCCACCAACTTCTTTCTTAAAAACCCACTCCTGAGTTACAGCTTTATGAACTACTACCCAAATGCCACCAGTCCCACTCACTAGATAATATACTCCTTAATGCCACCTGTTCTCTATTACTTCACCTTTTATCATTTTTCACCTATACTTTTTTCACTCCAGTCTTTTGGCCCGATGTGCACTTCTTACTTTCTATTCGTTTGTTGGTGCTTTGCATGCTGCTTATCACATGGCCCAATGATTGGCGCACATAAAAGAAACCATGTCTGTATGATTGTGTCTGCTTGTGTTCTTGTGCTCCAGTATATTTTCATGTGATTCTATGTGCGGATAAAATATAGTTCTAAAGCAAAACTGAACTTTGGGAAATATATACATACATTGTCTCAGCCTACAAACATATCATTTTATAACCTAATCATATTTCTTGCTATGTAATTCCCAAATTACAATATATATAGCCAATATGTTTGTGTGCGTCCGTGTTATACAGTGTATCTGTTGTACTGTATTTTGTTGTATATGTTTTTTTTCTTGTCACTGTGATCAGTTGAGCTATACCACACCAACACATTTATTCAATTATTATTAGCAATAATTTGTAGTTAATAAAATGTAAACGTATATCTGAAAGTGTATATGGTATGTTACAAATATAGATTCAGATTAAAATCAAAACTAACACATAGCATTACAAATATTTATATATATACTGAGATATAATATACTAAAATACTGTTTGAATTTCATGTAAACCATTCATTAACCATTACTCATCAAGGTTAATTAATGTCTGCTAATGTAGCCACTTTTTTATTTTAACTATGTGCAGTGGAAAAGCTGGTCTTATCCAAACATTTCATGACTGGCATCCCCAACACAGAGTCCCGCTCATCCTCTACAATGGCAGTGCCTCCTGGTAGGTGGTGCCCATTTTTACACTATGTATCTGGCGTTGGCATGCACACCTGATACATCCTTACAAATGTATTTAGAGAGAAAATGTATGTGTGCAGGTCAGCGGAACAACATATTGTACAATAGAATACACATGGCGGTTATTTTAAGGCTGTCCCTTAGAAAGCAATTAGCTAAAACCTCTTGTGGAGAATGATCTTTGTAAGAACAGCCATGAAGCTTAATGGAGTCATCTCTAAAAACACTTAATAAAGGCAGTAACATCTAATTGTGAAAACATTGTTGCCAAGATTTATTCCATCTTTGTTACTCAGATAAAAATGTTTATAAAAAATAATATATGGCTAACAGTTTTGTTAATTATGGATTAAAAACATTATTTTATAAATAGTTATTATTTTTATCCATTTTTATATAAAGTTCCAGTATATTGCATAGCACTTTATGATATATTATGGTTCACCAGTTTTTGGAATACTATAGTAAGATTATACTGTGCATGCTATATTCATTATTACTCTGCTGCTATGCAACGTATGAAATGCAAGTTCTTAGCTGATTACAATATTGAGAAGGATATTGCATAGCGCCCACTCACTACCGGAAAATCTATAGTATCCACTCTGAGGGAATACCAGAATTAACAGCATGGACCGGTTTCCTCCGTGCCATATACTATGATAAGGCCGGGTTAATTTATAGTGAGTAGCTTGCGTGAAGCTGGCCCAACACTATACTGCAATGCTACGGCCAGTAGAAGCATCAGATACATATGACCAGATGGTCCTGGCTATAAACAGCCACCCTGTGCCAGTCATAAAAGGACTAGCATAGGCACAGACCAGCCATGTGAAGATCCAGTTTTTTTATAGCATTTTTGGGCTGTTTGGTCACCATTACAATTAATTGTGTAATGCCGCAACAACAATCCGCCCATAAGTGTGTTAGGATCAGGGATTTAGGATTTATGGGGTATGTTGCAGTATGTCATCTGAACCTGTTTGCTAAGAACCCTCATTTTGAGTTCTGCTATCTTCGGAGCCTGGAGAACTCTGTATATTTTCACCAATGAAACAGGAGTGTTGCTGAAATAGACGGATTAAAGGGAGAGAGAGAAAACAGGTTTCTAAGTTTTTATTGAATTAAAAAATGTATTTATTATTGTTATATATTTTTGTTAACGTTTAGCTTTAAAGCTTTCATGAGCAGTCAACCAGTGTCGACATTGGCAGAATAAGAAACGGCCCGCATGGTGTTGTGAATAGTAATTATTGGCAAGTGCTGAATTCAACTTTCACTCACTCGCTGCAATTTCAGGGCTGAAATGTGTTTAACAGGTCACATTTCATTGTTCACAAAACCTTTGATTTTTTTATTTCTTTCTTGTGAATCAACTAAAAAGTTCATGAATGTGACTTTGTGAAAAATGTCATCCTATCTTTTTTCCCTTTGTCCTGGAGTTTCATG
>JABWIB010000151.1:102498-117498 GCA_016617825.1 Platyplectrum ornatum | reverse complement strand
TGCAATCTCACCGCTTAGTAAATTTAGTTCAATGGGTCTATTTACTTTGGAAAATAAGAATTTGTAGTATTGCCAGCCATTACGCCAATCAATCATTACAAAAATGGCCTTTCCAGTACTACTCAGAGCCTTTTCTCCATTTATATCAGAAACTTCAAGGCTTCCGATCTTTTGTGCATTAGCAGTGACTGTGTCGGCGCGTGTTGGAGACAGGATTTGGGAAGTAGCTGACATCATTGCAGTAACAGTAGGACCCGTCTTAGCAATAGATTTGCCTTAGGTTATCCTTAGGTGGTCATTATTTTGGAAAACAAGTGGAACACAGCCAAGTTCTTCTGCACTTGTTGTATCTTCAGAAAGATACAGGCGGCTGGCCCCAATAACTCCATAAAATACCAGTACTGTGTACCACTCTCTAGATTTACTAAACTGCGGAAAAGGAAAAGTGCAGATGTTGTCTATAGCAACCAACCATACCGGCTTTGGGGTTTATTTTAGATGCAAGTATATATCCTTCACATAGCTAACTTCTTAGTCCTCATGACTGCTCTGCAATAATTAAAAATATGAAATATGTTACAGATGTTTGTGTTATGAGCATAGTTGCCTGAATATCAGGGCGACTCCCTTGCAAGTGGGTGATCGGCCTGAAATTTTTGGCAATCTTTCTCATGCTGATTTCGTTGAAGAACATCTAGACATTGTGCCTGTTTCTATAAAGATGTCATTGGATCTCCAATCCACAGACTTCACAATCAGTAGTGAAAGTATTTATTTGCTGGCAATGTGTCAGTAAATAATTGCTGACGCTGACAATTTTCTTGAGAAATAGATTTCCCGGCAGCGCTAGACACACCTATGGGTGGCGCTATTCACATGACAAACGCTATTGGTTGTACAGGACACACCCCTTTGGTGCAGAGCTATTACAATNTCCATTTGTACTATACTAATTTTTGAGTATGGGCAGGCCTGAATGCTGCAAGTCTCTATGACTGAAATTGTCATACACCTCCGTAATCTGGCAAATGGTGATACTAGAATCACAATGTATTACCCCGTTCACACAGACTACCCTGGTAAATCGGTTTTTAATGAGCAGGGTTGTTAGCTGTGGTTCTGAATAACCCTGGTAATTAACCCTGTTCACAGTGCTGAATTACCCTTGTAATTCACAAACTACCCATTTTAGCACCGTTCACACTGAGCACACTGCCCGGGAACTTGACTGATTTACACGGGTAATATCCCACTGTGTGAACGGGGTATATTTTGTACTATCGTAGGCCGCCAGAATTCTGATATGATTTGCAGCCATACAGACTTGCAGGGTGCTTCTTGCTCCCCCTTGCTCACCCTATATAGAGGTGATTTGCCCCCGTTCCTCTTCTCCTGCCTCCCTACCCCTATGATGGAGAGCATTACTGTGCCTCTGTACTCAACGTTTCATCTAATACTGGCTACACACTCTGGACCAGATCCAGCTCTCTGTGTGAATGGAGGACAGTGCGGTAGAGGGGAATGAACCCCCCTGTGACTCCCCTCACGTGTGGAAAAATGCAGCGGATAGGAGCAGACCCCTGCTTTAAGCCACTCATGCAGATCAGTGGTCCATGACTATTATGGGGTCGTGTGTGCACTATACAATGTAACTGAAGTGTTGTATCGGTTGCCAGAGATTTTTTCTTCCAAAGAACGAACAATGTAATTATTTAATTCTGGCAGCTCGCTCTGTACTACCCACAGTGTTCTATACCACAACTTACCACTACAGTGCCAACAGAGGCGGAACTAGATAGTAATGTGCCCAGGTGCAAAAATATTCTTTGTGCCCTTCTTCCATTCAAAGGCCTGGATCCAAAATGCGCTGATTTCCACAATCTGTGCTCGTATACTGGCTGCAAAATGGCGTGTGCTCTTGTCAGGTACCATACTTACCTACATTCTCCTTACAAGTGGATTTAATGTTGGAAGAACCATCTTTGGGTCACAAGGTGCATGGTGGTTTTAAATATATACATATATATATATATATATATATATATATATATATATATATATATATATATATATATATATATATATACACACACATATCTCAGATGCATATTTTTTATTTGAATCTGCATCCACACCTCTCATTCCATTCAGCTGGTCAGCGGTCAGGGACACAACAGCCTAATGGCTCAGCTGGTAGTTTCAAGGAAAGGGTCCCTGCACTCCCAGGGGACAACGGCAGCACCTGCAGGCCCCGGGAGCCACATAAGGGTGGTAGGTTCAGGGGCAATGTGCGAAAGAATGACTTCACTGAAAGGGTAGTGGATAAGTGGAATAGCCTCCCATCAGAAGTGCTGGAGGCTAATAATACAGAGCACTGTATGCATGCTTGGGATAAATATAAGGGTATTAAGTCACAATATAAATATAAGCGTAGAGTCACAAACAAAATAGAGAATAAAATGTCAGTATAGGTATATATACACAATTGGGCAGACTGGATGGCTCTTATCTGTGCCCATTTTCTATGTTTCTATAAACCACATGGGCCCATGGGCCCCGGTAGTTCCGCCTCTGAGTCCCAATATTATCTATCTGCAAACTAACATACAACCAAGCCTGCATTGTATGTGTTCATGCTGTAACAGGTCTGAGACTCGCAATATAATGTAGTTGGGCCAATGTATTTTGTTTAATATCTTTTGGCATAACAATATTTGCTAAAGTATGCACCTTAAAATGATAAATCAAGAAGTAAACAGCAATCAGCGAAATAATTACTTTGTGTCCGTCAGGACTACTGTATAGTCTGCTCGTTTTATTAACCACCTCGTTTTCCGACTATTCCTTATCAGTATTAATGTGAAAACTATTTTACGGCGAAAAATGGGTAGGCTAGTGTAAGTACTTAACATTTTATTGAAATTTAATTGAATAGTTAAGGGGTGATTAAAAATCTGAAATTAAGACTTTAGGAATTAACAACGTCCATTAAGCTGTAATGGTGCTGTTCACTAACAGTGCTTACTGAGAATGGGAGATTTAAAATTGCATAGGAGTCAAATTAATGAAAATGCCTGTTTATTCTTGTGAGGCCTTGTAATGTTGTTAGAGCAGTGAATAACCTTTAGCTATTTGTAAAGTCTATGATCAATGTTGCTTCAAAATGCAGAGAGGTGAGAGGCAAGCTGAGTGATATTAAAGGGATGCGCTGTGATTTGCTATGGCTGAGTATTTACATAAATAAGGTTGGATGTAACAGAGACGGTAAAGATTAAAGTATTTAATTTATAAATAAAATTATTAGAAATAAATAGCGCTGCATTGTGTAGTAAATAATGTTGGCAGGATAACAGAAATTAATATATATATATATATATATATATATATATATATATATATAGTTTTTAATTCTTTTTTACTTAGTCTACGACTATTGATTATTAATAATGGGGCTAATATGGAACTGCAGTCCCAGGCCTCTGTTGTCATAAAGGCCCATAGCGCTCCAAATAATGATATCAATGTGATAAAATGAATCATCATAAAGAACAGTGGTCACACCCAAGCATCACTGGCCACTCCAATGGGCCTATACATGCTTTTTAGCCCCAAGCCAATGTGGCTCTTAATCCGTCTACCACAAGTCCTGGGGCCAAAACACAGGACTTTCATCTGTAATAATGCTTAAGCCATATTATGCTGTTTTTCCCACTCCCCTTGTTTGTTGGGAATCCATTCCGAGCCTTACCTTAAGGTTTCCGCACTGCCATAATGAGGGTGTGAATGTGAATTCCCCAGGACTGAAGACCAGCCCTTACTGTGCTATTACCATTCCTCCCTTCAGCCCCTCTATGCACACGCCGTCTTCACGCACCACTGTGTATCCTTGTAGCTTTATGGATGTATGGATCTTTAAAGGTACAGGATAAAGTGCTCATGCATACTGTATTGTGCGCTTGTTTAGGAAAACACGTTTTAAGACCATCTGTATCCGGTACAATGTGTGCATTTAGTGACATTATGGATAAGTAACTTTATTTCTATTCAAACCCAATCCTACTGATCAATCAATCCAGATATTCATACACACACACATTGCAATTTAGCATTGTTGCTAGAGCCCGGGTATAACTATGTGCCAGGGTGTAAGTATTGGGGTACTGCCAACTGCTCCTCCATGTTTGTGCCCAATCTCATTCTCCCTACTATACCTTACATAACAAAGAATAATAACAGTGCAAGAAAAGCAGCAAAATAGGCCTAATAAACAGTGAACAAGTATACGTAACTATAAGTAACTATATGTAGGTATTGTAAAAAAGAAAAGTATAAATAAAGAACATTGCATGGAAAGTGATGTCACATGTATTTTTGTATATAAGCAGGCTGAATGTAACCCTATTAAGCAAATCTAATACAAGCTTGTTTTGTGACCCTGTTGATTTCAGAATACATTTAGCATAGTTCTCTGCCGGTTTGATAGATGACCCTATAAATATTTTGATTTCTCAAGGCTGCCTTGAGTGTATTTTCAGAAGCCGCTTTCATTTCTAGTGGAGTTTAAAGCAAAACATGACCTTTCAGACTTCTGCCACCGAATTTATAATTTTGCATCTGTAAGCCCCTGCAAATACTGGGAATTGCAGCTCTGTAATTAATATGCTCAGAGGAGATACAACTTGCCTGTCTACTTATCTCAAGGTCGCTGACTAGGTGACAGAGACGTTGAGAAATGAACTTACTAGTTCAACCTAAATGGTATATTACCCCCTTTTTTATTATTATTTAAAGGATCACATTCTCAATGTTTTTGGATTTTGCAGTATGCTATGGCGGCGTGGCTTCACAGCACCTAATTGTAGTTTGTTTTTTTTTGCAATATCTATTTAAATCTGCAACATTACATGATACAGTTTTATGGTTCATTTACCATCTGTACATCTTTTGCTTTTTTGCCAAGTGCAATATGCATAAATCTCTCTCGTTAGTGTTTACTTTTCTCCGCACAGATATTTAAGATTGGGGAGAAAATGAGTTGCTACTGCCGTTCGTTTTGTTATGTCTTCATTCAGTATCATTTCTGAAAACACTGCCTGTTTTTTTGGCCCAATGCTTTCCTATAATCAGACGCTGCTCGCTTCCAGTATTGTATAAAAAAATAAATAAATAAACCACAGATAAAAACATTACCCGGCAACCAACTTTCTTTTTTTATTTCCTCTAAGTATATAGACGTCCTAGGGATATAATATAATTTTAGATCCAAGCTTTTCTATTTTGCTTTGCTGAATGCGTTTTGTCAGTGTGTCTGTGCCTCTCCTGGTATGTGATGGTGACCGGGTGCACACATACACCTTTTCTGCTCCACAGGGATAGGGCCAGATGGAAGAATTTGATTATCCAGCAGTAGAAGACCAACTGTTCAGTTGGATGCAGAACCGGGAGAAAAGGGTTGAAGAGATCGAAAATGGCTGTTCTATGAGAAGCCAACGGTTTCCGAAGGGAACCAGGCAGGCACTGAGGTGTAGTAATGCAGAATCTCTTCCAAGTACCAGCTGGGGCTTTCAGGAACAGCTATCCCCATAGCAGACACTCTGCAGGCTCCAAGCAGCTTGACTTCACCATATGTGGAACTTATTATTCCGCATCTTCCTCCCTGGAGAAACAGGCCGCAGGGACACCCGAGGCAGGTGAATTGCTCGTAATGCAGACTACTAAATCACTGGGTTAACATGAGAAGTCTGGAGAGGGGAAATTGATGTTTAGGAGACGACTTAGGACACTGAACGCTGGCATCCTTTTCAAAAGTAACAAGAATAAGGCACTGCGTCTAAGTTCTATTCTGTCACCTCATAGAGCTGTGACATTCTCTGTCACCTTGCACATTTTATACAGATATAGAAATGACGCCCAGCAAAATGTGAACTGAAAATCTTTATTATTAAAGAAACGTATCCTGAAGTACAGATGGCGTTGAACAGCGATACAATTGATGATTTTTGGCATACAGATTCCTGCTTTCTCATTTCACCACAGAACACAATGCGCCCCAGCCAGTTTCTGGAATCAGAAAGGAAATGGGAGTTTGTTTAATGTTTTTTCTTTGATTACTAATTTGGATATACGGTGTTTAATAACACATGTATGTGAAGCATATTACAAATCTTACATCTTTATATGTTGTTCAGTCATACATGTTACATTGAATAGAGCCAAACCTATGCTGTTACTGTAAGTACAATGCTGTATAGAGAGTCAATGCAAAGTTATAGTCCTTATATTTATCTTTTTCTCATGTCTCCTAGTTTTAGACTTCAGCAAGTGACTAATAAACATAAACTAATGTGAATAAAGTTGTTTTCTTTTTATATTCCTTTAAGTCTCTATTTTAAAAAGCCCTTACCCAGTATTATGACCATATCGCAAAACTTCAGGATGACATGATTTCATGAACGATGCTGACACTCGCTGCAAGTAGAGGCTCCACCTGGAACAGCACCATTCATAAAAAACAGAGCTGTGTGTAAATAGAGCTTTATGCTTGTAGGTTCCTTAGTTTGTAAGTCTGTATATGGTCCAATGAATGAAACTGATGCAACAGAGATCAGTGCTCAGAGGCCTGACCCCATCCTTTAATCTTCTTTGCCTTCTTCACTTCAAATGGGGACAGCTTGGGAGTGTGCATGCCACTCTTACTCAGGGTACAAACCTGTTTTTTCTGCAAAAATGTTTGCCGAAAACCTATGGAATGCAATATACATGCTGTATCTTAGTGAACATCATGTAATATACAGGCTGCAATACCTTACAGACATTATAATTCAACCCTGCCTTAACACTTAAGCCACTATACTGATATAATAGACATTTAACTATATTAATATAGCTGTCATGCCAGCATGGTAGCATTGACATGATTCAATCAATGTGTTGTGTTCAGGGCCGGCGCTAGGTCTGCGGGCGCCCTAGGCAGACCTAGTGCCGTGCCCCCTTTGTAGCGACGTGTCGTCATCGCGTCGCTTCGTAACCACCCCAGAGGGCGGCGGAGTGTTCCCGTCCGCCCTCCCGGTGTTTTATGAATGCTTTTTTTTTAGTTAATATAATTATTTACCCCCACCCTGCCTCGCTCCCGCCCCTCCCTTGGCCGGCTGCCCTAGGCGATGGCCTGAGTTCGCCTAATGGGCACGCCGGCCCTGGTTGTGTTTCATTAACTTGTATGTATGAATTAGCGAAGAGCATTATTATTATCTCCTAAACATATTATTCTACTATAGCACAGTGTCAGTAGAGCCGTATAGTTTAGATCCTGTTGTATATCTGATAAGTATTTTGTAGTAGTTGTTTTATTATGATCCATATCTTAGTGTATCCATATATTAGTGAATGTTATCATAGACAGAGCAACAGTCACATGTTCTGTTTAGGAATGAAAGAGTTGTTCTCAATACACAAAGTGTGAAGTCTTCAGACCACGCGACAAAAATTATTTATTCCTTTTATGGTAAAGATGTTAAGTGCTTTCCCCTTAAAGATTGGTTTTAAATTATTAATCAAGGCTATATTCTTGATTGATTTTTACTTCTTTTCCCTGGCTTATATTATAGCTACCACTAAAATTCTAGAAGTTCATTCAAATTCCTATTGTTGATATGGTAAAAAAAAAAAATTACATTATAATACTACAGTTTTTTGTTGCGCAGTCTGCACAATGACCACAGAAAATTACGCTTCCTGGCCTTAAAACTTTCCATGATTTGTTTATGTCTTAAGGTCTTCCTCCAGCTTTATCCTTATCTTGCTCCTAAGGTGATGCACTGTATAATGGATTAAACTTTCAGCAAACTCAACCAACACCTTTTTAATGCTATATATAGCATCTATCAGGCTATAATATACCCTATTACAGTAACCCAAAACAATCATTTCTGGCTTATAAAACTGCAGATGGATGGCTGTATGTGGTTAATTCCTTTAATTCTGAGTACTATAGCCTGTGTTCCTTAAAGCTTAAACGTCCAGACCTTATGAAATGTGTGCGGATATGTGTATTTGAACATTTTAGTGTTAAGTATATGCAGGGCTGGTGCTGGGTCTCAGAGCACTCACCCCTTTACTCCCCTCCGACTTTAGACGGGCGTGCTGGCACTGATTATATTTATATATATATATATATATTGGTCGAAGTGGAATTGTAGGTATGGACATTTTAGAAGTGACGGTATGGAAATAGAAATCAATGGAGTTTTAAAGTTTTTCAATTACAACAGTGAGAGAAGTGCCGGTATGGCATAGCCTCCTATACACCCCCACTTTGAGCCATGTATGTATGTATGTATGTATATGTGTGTGTATATATATATATATATATATATATACAGGGCTCGAAGTGGGCCGGTATATGCCGGTATGGCATACCGCCACTTCTCCCGCAAGGCCACGCCCCCTTTTGTAAGCTCCGCCCCCTCAGCACTGGAGGGGGGAATGTAAGTTGAAAAAACTGCGGGTCCGGAGGGGGCGGGGCTTATATAAGGGGCGGGGCTTAGCGGCATACCGCCGCTATACAATCCCCACTTCGAGCCCTGTATATATATATACACACATATATATTTTAATGTTAAACAAAAGCTTTTAAAATGAACATACAATTATTGTAAAGCAAAGAAAAACAAAAAAAAACCAAAACCATTTCCATACACTAAAACGCATTGCACGTACTGCTCTACATGAGGCCCTCTCTTTAATTGTTTCCTATCAGTTGAAGTGGGACAGTGGAAAATAAGTTCTGTCATGTATAACATCATTATAACAGAGAGAAAAACGACATTTTACTGAAGTGCGCTGCAAGGATTGGAGGCACTATGCAGATCAGATTGAAAAGTGCCTCATTGCCACACAAGTCCTATAATTCAGCTGTTGTGCATGGTCTCTAGATTACTGTGTGAATTTGCATCAGTAGTGTGGCCACATTGGGTGCAGGGGATGTAGATATTAAAGGACCTGGAGGTGGCTGGGCCCCACGTCCATGGTGCTGCCTTCAGTTCCTCATTCTGAAATCTGGTATATACTGTATGTTTATACCTTTAATGGTATAATATAAGGGTTGCTGGGGGAGAAACCAAAAGCTGGCAGCATGGGGGTAGGACAAAGTGTGTGATTAATGGACATCATGCCTGAAGCCCTTTCCTCTGGAGTGGCACCCTGGTGAAAATGGCTGCAATGCTTGCTAGGCTTCCCAAGTTGCAATAACCATGCTGGGGCACAAGGTGACTTGGTCCCTACCTCCCTGGACGCCATTTTCTGTCCTTTTAAGTTTTGTTTATTTGTATTTTAAACAAGACAGTATAAGTTCAAATATCATATCTGATTGTGCCGATTTTTCTTTTGTAGCATTATCTACATGTCTAATGGTCTAGTCCAGTGGTTCCCAAACTGTGTGCCTAGGCTCCCTGGGGTGCCGCAGCGCTCTTATTGGGGTGCTGTGAAATTTTTGTTCCAACGTGGTGCCACGCTGCTAGTGTTAATTATAAATGCAATTTTACGTCTTATAGGAGCAACACAAGATTTGACATCATTCTGAAGTATTTCTGTCTTTACCTAAATAGATACTACGCTATTTTGACTCATAAACTGAATAAATGGGAAATGATCTTGTCTTAGGGGTGCCTTGAAAAATTATGGAGACCCTAAGGGTGCCTCAACTGAGAAAGTTTGGGAACCACTGGTCTAGTCTACTCCTATCATGGTGGCAGGACTGTTCTGTGTGTCTCCCAGATGTTCAGATGCTTCCTGCTGCACTGATGATTGGGTATGGTGTCAGTCCGGGAGAAAGACACTCCAGTAGCATTCAGATGTGGTGCCACAGACTATGATGTGAGAAATGTTTTTATTATAGGTTTTTTTTTAACTTTTATTTAACCACAAAGCCACACACATTACAACAAAAATATACAGGTATACATAATACACTTCATTGCAGACGTTTCAGTACAGGCAGAAAATAAGCGGTAACAGGCAGTGAGTAATACAGTGCACTAAATACCCGTCATCAAGAACGCCCCCAGGCGTTAAGCAGGAGACAAAACAATCTGTGGATCCCCCTGCGGTAATCTGGACTGGTACCACTCCGTGTCGGCAAAACTGGCATGTAGTTGTCATTCAATGCATAATGGGACAGTGTCCATATATCCTCCACAAATATTTAGTGACATTTTATAAAACATGCTGATATTTATATATATATATATATATATATATATATATATATATATATATATACACGATCTTATCTCGTCTTTGAGTAAAATAATGGTGGGTATTTGCAATANGCCGCTATACAATCCCCACTTCGAGCCCTGTATATATATATACACACATATATATTTTAATGTTAAACAAAAGCTTTTAAAATGAACATACAATTATTGTAAAGCAAAGAAAAACAAAAAAAAACCAAAACCATTTCCATACACTAAAACGCATTGCACGTACTGCTCTACATGAGGCCCTCTCTTTAATTGTTTCCTATCAGTTGAAGTGGGACAGTGGAAAATAAGTTCTGTCATGTATAACATCATTATAACAGAGAGAAAAACGACATTTTACTGAAGTGCGCTGCAAGGATTGGAGGCACTATGCAGATCAGATTGAAAAGTGCCTCATTGCCACACAAGTCCTATAATTCAGCTGTTGTGCATGGTCTCTAGATTACTGTGTGAATTTGCATCAGTAGTGTGGCCACATTGGGTGCAGGGGATGTAGATATTAAAGGACCTGGAGGTGGCTGGGCCCCACGTCCATGGTGCTGCCTTCAGTTCCTCATTCTGAAATCTGGTATATACTGTATGTTTATACCTTTAATGGTATAATATAAGGGTTGCTGGGGGAGAAACCAAAAGCTGGCAGCATGGGGGTAGGACAAAGTGTGTGATTAATGGACATCATGCCTGAAGCCCTTTCCTCTGGAGTGGCACCCTGGTGAAAATGGCTGCAATGCTTGCTAGGCTTCCCAAGTTGCAATAACCATGCTGGGGCACAAGGTGACTTGGTCCCTACCTCCCTGGACGCCATTTTCTGTCCTTTTAAGTTTTGTTTATTTGTATTTTAAACAAGACAGTATAAGTTCAAATATCATATCTGATTGTGCCGATTTTTCTTTTGTAGCATTATCTACATGTCTAATGGTCTAGTCCAGTGGTTCCCAAACTGTGTGCCTAGGCTCCCTGGGGTGCCGCAGCGCTCTTATTGGGGTGCTGTGAAATTTTTGTTCCAACGTGGTGCCACGCTGCTAGTGTTAATTATAAATGCAATTTTACGTCTTATAGGAGCAACACAAGATTTGACATCATTCTGAAGTATTTCTGTCTTTACCTAAATAGATACTACGCTATTTTGACTCATAAACTGAATAAATGGGAAATGATCTTGTCTTAGGGGTGCCTTGAAAAATTATGGAGACCCTAAGGGTGCCTCAACTGAGAAAGTTTGGGAACCACTGGTCTAGTCTACTCCTATCATGGTGGCAGGACTGTTCTGTGTGTCTCCCAGATGTTCAGATGCTTCCTGCTGCACTGATGATTGGGTATGGTGTCAGTCCGGGAGAAAGACACTCCAGTAGCATTCAGATGTGGTGCCACAGACTATGATGTGAGAAATGTTTTTATTATAGGTTTTTTTTTAACTTTTATTTAACCACAAAGCCACACACATTACAACAAAAATATACAGGTATACATAATACACTTCATTGCAGACGTTTCAGTACAGGCAGAAAATAAGCGGTAACAGGCAGTGAGTAATACAGTGCACTAAATACCCGTCATCAAGAACGCCCCCAGGCGTTAAGCAGGAGACAAAACAATCTGTGGATCCCCCTGCGGTAATCTGGACTGGTACCACTCCGTGTCGGCAAAACTGGCATGTAGTTGTCATTCAATGCATAATGGGACAGTGTCCATATATCCTCCACAAATATTTAGTGACATTTTATAAAACATGCTGATATTTATATATATATATATATATATATATATATATATATATATATATATACACGATCTTATCTCGTCTTTGAGTAAAATAATGGTGGGTATTTGCAATATTTTAAGCACTGTGTATCATCATTCCAATGGTATTACACATAGGTTGCGTGGTGATTGAAATAATAGAAGTTTAGGAGTCGTTCTACCCTTATCCTTTCATTGTGTTGCCGCCCTAGTATTAAACAAAAGGTTGGCTTTGTTACATATTTTAATGATCCTTATGGAAAAGGACACTTAGGAATTCTTTACAGTGTGTTGTAAATGAACAAATTCTGGTATATTGTTTATGCAGCTGGACTGGCTATTACGTTACACTGTATTTAATGCATGGATCCAGATGTATCTAGGCATCCTCACAGAAGTGTAGCTCAAAGCACCTTGTGCAAGTATTTCTCATTGTGATGTAGCTTGGCCTCTTGGCCAGTGTATCAAGCAATCATCAAACACCACGCATGTGCTTAAAGGTCTCCTGTGAAAGCGATGTGGGACAGAGCATTGCCGCTCACACTGTATGAGGAACGTTGACAGCCTACCAGGAGGGATTGTGGGATTGCTGCTGTCAGCAGTTCCAGCAGTGCAAACAGTATGAAGAAGCTTCCACAGGGATAGAATTACTGAAGACTTCTGGTCTGTGTTTTTTGGTATAATTGAGAGCACAGAGGGAGCTTGATTTCTCTGTCTTATGATTTGAAGGTGAAGACAACAGCCTGCAGGGCTCTGTCAGAGTTATGGGCATGCTCAACACAGTCTTCAAAATCTAATTCCCACAAACCTTACAAGGCTGAATTGCTTACCTGAATATAAAAGATATGCTTCCGCTGGATCATTTCATGTACAAGTCATTTAATTATTATATTTTTCTCATTCGGATGCCTGTCTTTATTGTACGTGTCTTTTTATATATGTGATTCAGATTTAGATTTAATGTGCCAGATAGGCATGAGATACATAATAAAGGCGTCTATTTAATAATAGTGTGTTAAAGTGTTGTAGCAGAGATTTGACAATGTATCAAGTTGTCTCCTAAAATTCCTATTCAGACTTAACGCAAGTGAATCTCAGCCAACAAACACATTACACTTAAGTTAGAGCCTTACTTCATGATGAACCCCGTCCAGCTGCAATAGGAAAAATGTTCTATTTGTGTATAATGTAAAAAACTGGAGGATATATTTTCTTCTGGTAGACTGGTCTACATGCGAGTGTGAAAAAAAAATTAGATTCGTTGTATGACAAATGTTTTTCTTGTCCATAAGCTTATGTCCCACTGAATAAAAATCCTCCCAGAGGTATAGTATGTGGATATGTTTGTTGTTCCTTCAACTTCGCCAAAATCTAATGAAAGGAAGGCGATCGGCCGCGGCTTTGAAGTGAGCAGCATTGAACCTTTCTGGCTGGAATGGAAAACCGTTTCAAAGCACTTTAGTCACTTTTGAGACTGACACAATTTTCATTTCTCGGTGGAGTCTACTTTATAGTTCGTTCACTGTCTGCAGATATTGAGAGAGATTGTGTGACTGTTACTGAAATAATGGACAAGGTGGTCGGACTACTCCAGACTAGTCTAGTTGCGTTTTAATGGCGACAGGGTCATAATTGTATGTGTTTTTTTAAATATATTTACTTAAATAAAAACAAGAAGTGAAATAGACCATTCTATGTGTATTAGGAGAGTTGAATATAATATAAAAGTTTAAGATACTAGTTTGGATCCAACGACATAACACAAAGGGGTAGAAATATGATGGGTGTGATACAGTTTTGCTGGTAACAATTTCTGGTTGTTCTAATGGTAACACATAATTTTTTTATATCTATAGATAGATAGATAGATATACAGATATAGATAGATAGATATATAGAGAGAGATATATATATAGATATAGATTTATACATTGATATATATGGACATATGGTCATATGATATATATGGACATATGGTCACATTGTTGTGTTAGTAAATTTCAATGGGGTGACTTCATTATGAATTTGTTATAATGTTATATCATTTACCAGTCTAAAACTTTTTTTTGTTTAATTGAACTATTCTGTTTTTGAAAAGGTAAAACAAATGACAGTAAACTATGTGGCGGGTTTATTAATCAGTATCTAGTCCTTGAGAAATCCTTCCTGAAATAGTCTCAATCTGTAGCAGGAACAGTAAGCAGTCTGGAGATGACAACTTTTCATTTCTTTAATTGTCTATTTACACTGTGCAGTCACTTATCAGTTAGCTGTCTTCAAAGATATAACAATTTTCTGTGGTTGTTTCTGCATGTCATTTGTTATTCTTTATAAAATGGTTTTGAGTAATGAGTCGCAATGGCGCACACATGTCTGTTTATTTCACAGAATTGGCAATTAGGCTTTGCTCGTTGTGGAGAGCCAATTTCACATATAACTCAACACCACAGTAGTCTAGGTGGAATGGGGTGCAACAAACGCATTAATTTGGTAAAAGTTTATTTGGAAGCCTGTAAAGTAATTGTATGAAACTGTCCCTTTATGCTTTTCTTTTTGACAAGGTATTTTTATATTTAATTAAGGTCATACAATAAGTCTATAGTGGATGTGAATATACAGATGAGCATAGGAGTGGATGTTTAACCAGCTATTTAAATGAGAGAAACACCCCTTCTCTCATTAAATATTCCAGATACGTGTGCTTCTATGGATCAGGTTCTAAAAGCCTAAAGACAGCTGTAAGAATAAGTATTTAGTGAAGGGGTGGGACAGACACATCTTTGCGTCATTGCATTTGTCTAGATCCACGGTTCTCAATCTGTGGGTCGAGACCCCAGAGTGGGTTACTGCCACGTCTGCATGGGGTCTTGACTCCCTCAGAGAAACCATTGCCAGCTGAAGGCCCGGTGCTCCAGGACCAGGGGGTGCCACTGTGAAACATGTGGCAGCACGGCTTAATACTAACCAATAGAGGGCCTCACTTACACTGACCAATAGA
>JABWIB010000151.1:42952-67192 GCA_016617825.1 Platyplectrum ornatum | reverse complement strand
TCAGACTTCTCTTCAGTCTGTGAACCTTCCTGGCTATATTATTCTCTCCAGGAACAACACTGCCGAAAAAGAGCTCTTTGTATCAGCCTTTTGGGAGGGTAAATGATTTAGTGCATTTGAGGAAGTGGAGATATGAAGAGTATGTCTTCACAATTATTACAATATTCATTATTTGAGAACGTATCTCCCTTACCACACAAGCAAGCCTAACTATGGCATCTGTGCACCCATGTCTTCAGTGTTTACATTGTGTATGTTTGCGATATTTGTTATTAGTAATTTGTATGTGGCACACGTATATTTTCAGAAGGTATTTGATTCCACTTTTGTGAGATAAATTATGCTGGGAATTTAATAATTACAAAAAATATCCAACATGATCTTATATTGTACCATCATTTTATCTAGTTTATGTATATAACAGTGATGACTTGGTTTCCCTCACCGTGTGTTGCATACTGTTTATGCAGTTATTTGCTGCCACATGTATAATACATGTAAAGGATGTTTGTTCTATCCAGACATATATCTTCATTTTTCTGTGCTTCGTATTTACACCTCAGCATCCTGCCCTAAGGCTGCTTTGCTGGCGGTGTGATATACAAATAAGTCGGAATAATCTGTAGGTCTGACTGGATGTCCATGAAACACTGTGTAAATCTCTGTTCATTCCCATGCACCTGCAATGCAGCTGCTTATAACTATCTGTAGATCCCCAAAGCTGCCTATCCTCTATTGTCTTCTGAATTGAGCATTTGCCTGCTTGCTTTTTCATCACACACACTTCTTTTCCTAGCGTAGATCACACTATTGGAAGTAAGTATTCCGAATGGTGAAGCTAAGAAGAATGTTTTTTCTACTAATGGAAAATGTTGTGTTTCAGCAGTGTCCAGATGTAGCCGCGCGTTTGATCATTTGGACGTCTGAATGAAATGGTCGGCAGCCATGTAGCTTGTGAAATAATTATCGTCTTCCCTTGATTGGCTTTGCTCAATCAGGCAGCTCAACCTGGGCATAGGAGGATTTCACAGTGCTCTCTTTTATTGTAGCATTTGCAGCTAGACACAGCATGCAACAGCCTTTCTGCCCTGAAGCTACACCTAGTAGNGCTCCAGAGTTTCGGAGGAAGCAAACCAGAGAGAGAAGGAGAACGCTGGGCTCTCTCTAAATGGCTGAAATGTTGTTGAGAGTAGAAGAATAGTGCTTAAAAGCAATGCTCGCAGTGTCGTCATTTAGCAGAAAACCAAAACAGAGGTTTTAAGCTTTTACTGAATAGCAAGGGTAAAATAATCCTTTAAAACCATGTTATTTTAAGCTGTGGCATAGAACTGAGGAAGCTATTGTTGAGATTGTTGGAGCAGAGAACTTGGTCCTACATGGGGTATAATTTGCATTTCTTTAAAAACTATCTGGCCATAAAAGAAGGAAATTATTGTGATAAAATAAAGCATTGCTAGACTAGGTTTTAATTGTCCATTGTCATTAGGAAATACTGCTTTTCAGAAATAAATTGGAAAAGTGAGGATGTTGCCCATAGCAACCAATCAAAATTTAAGCTCTAGGTATCATTACATACTGGAGAATGAGAGCTGGAATCTGATTGNTTGCTATGAGCAACATCCCCACATTTCCAGTCCTGCAGTTTAGTAAATTTAGGCCACATGCTGTACTAGCCATTTGTCCTGTAAATTGATTAGGAATAAACACACACGTGTCAACCCAACTGAGCATCATCTTAAGGAGAGTCGTTCTTATTAGGTCTAGATGGGCCACCCCATTGGTTATCTTCCCGCACATACAAATGTTTGTGTCTTATGAATTATCGGATTAATACCCATGAATGGTGTTGAAAAGCCAGGTCTTTTTTCCCGGGCCCAGAGGGAGTGGGTGGCCTGGCCACCTATACTCGTCTCTACTNCCCCAGCAGTAGGAGAGAGATGAGCCATTGTCACCAGGCTCCCACCACTGGCACCTGCTGTATTCCATGAAACAAGTATATGGAGCTCCACCTATATGTGACATCACGAGACATAACCTANGGGGAAGCAATGTTTATTGATCAATGTTTCATGTGCTATTTCCCCTTTCTGAAGATAATATAAATGTTTAAATGTTTCTGCTATATAAACATTTCAAAAAGTATGTTGCTTTACAGAATACATTACAATCACTAGAATGTAAACTGCTCACTTAGAAATTCCTTTTGCATTAGAAATGTTTGCCTTAAACCAATATATATAATGAAATGTATACAGACAAATAAGGTATATAAATACATTTTTCACAGCCTGGATTAGGTGCAGTCGGCAGAACACTGGAGTGAACCTTCTGTAATGTCTCATGTGCATTTTTGAAGCTGTGTTATGCAATATGTGCGTGTTTATGTTTAATTACAGTTCAGCCATTATAATATATAGCTTCAGGGAAAATGCTACATGTATCATTTATTTTGAGAATGAATTGGACTTTCATGCAGTCTTCAAATGGATTATTATTTTTTTTACATTTTTAGCATGTTAGCAAAGCATTTGTGAGATTAGCATTTAGACCTCACTTGCCATGTGCTCAGTTATAATTCATGAATGTTCCTGTGGGAATTGCTTATCTCTTTCATTAGAGTTAATGCATTTCTGCAGGGACATGCTGTGAGCACCTCATAACCTCTCCCNCCTGGTCTCTGTCTATGCAATGACTCTGTTGGGTGCCTTCTCTGTATGGAAATATCGGGCGCCCTTGGGAGCTAGAGAATTATTTTTATCCAGGAAGTACTTTGAATTTAAATTCACTTTAACACTTATATTAACACTTGATGGTATCCAAAGGTGTTGTCATAAGGTNCTAATAACATCTATGTGATCATTATTTGTAGTCTTAATCAAGATTGTTTATTGAAACTAGAGAAAATATAAGAAATATGGAAATCTTCTTTGGCTTATATTAGATTTTTCCCAAATATATATTAGATCAGTTCATAAAATCTCATAGCTGATTTGTGTGTGTGATAGCTGGCTATTCAGTATTCTGTTACAGTCCCTTTTAGTTGTGAGGGTGATGGAGATGTGAATAAAAGACATCGTCAATAGACCTACAAGCATTGTTATCTTTGTGGTTCTGCTTGTCCTGNCTCTCACTACTGTACCCAGGACAGGTGCTAGGTCTCTGGGCACCCTAAGCCAAGTTTGGCCTGTTTATCGATCGACCCCCATCCATAATTTGTATAGACTCGTAAAAAAATAAAAACCCATCCTATGCTAGTACACCCCCATCCTCTCTCCATATAATACTATATAATAATATCCTCTCCCCACATTACACTCCTCTATCCTCTCTCTATATAATACCCCCTTAACCTTTGTCCATATATTACCCCTATCTTCTCTCCAAATACTACCCCCTATCCTCTTACTATATGCCTCCTTCTAAAAAAAAGCCCCTCTCCCTCATGTTTCCCCCTCTCCCCTTGCTGTTATGCTCTTGTTATCTCTCATGCCCTTCCCCTGTCTGTCTCTCCCTCATGCCTCCCTCTCTGTCTCATGACTCTCTCCCCCTTTTCTCTCTCCAGCTCTCTCTCTCTCTCCTCTCCTCTCAGCTGTTCTGGGCAGATCAGTCAGTTCAATAGAACAAGGACAAGTTGCTGTTTACGTTTTCTCTGTTGGGCGCCACCTGCTGGTCCTTCAAGATATATTTCCAACTATTATATGTATCCAGTGATTCACTACATTGTTGTGACAACTACAGGGACAGCATGTGGGGTGGAAGTGTTTGTGATCACCTAATGGTAGCACCGGCCCTGACTGCGCCCTTTACATCTAGAGGGCTATGTGTCTAAAGACTGGGAAGATCTTTTATTCTTAATCATTTATGCCAATATTCAAACAAAGCACACAACTGTCATAAAATGTTATTGCTTGCTATGGGCAATAAATCCACTTTATCTTTATCTATCCGATGTAACATATACGTTTTGTGAAGCCGAATATGTAACTACTGGCGTGCAGGCCTAGGGGTCAGGTTGGAACGGAATGTGAATCCCAAAGGCTTAAGCAACCTGTGTTTACCCAGGTGTTGAAGCACAAGTTCCCACATTCTCTAAAAGCATAGGCATAGCTNCTAGTTAGCAGAGCACATTGGGTCTTTTACTGGCACATACCCCTTGGTGTCACAGACTCCTCACACACACCCAAGACTATAATATATTTGAGGACTGATAATGTTTATATGATTTCCNTGAATGAATTAATACATAAAAAGAACACAACTGAAATGTGTTGAACGGTTACACCATGTAGAAATAAGCTGTGACCTGCACACGTTGGTGAGGATCCATTTGTCACCCTGCCTCCTGTCAGGGGTCTTCTAAAAACACATGTATCTGATAATGATTCCACGTCTAGTTATGATAGAATGCTGTCTGGCGTCATAAGTGACTGTCATAGAGGTCATAAAAGAAATTCCTAATTAGAGAAAACNTTTTATAAGAGTACATGGAGACCTGTAACCCTATCCCTTAAATAAAGACAGAACAAGCTCAATTATCCTCCAGCTTAACTTGGCTGTATTAAGTCACTTGCACAATTGGTGCTATAGTCTGACTTGGCCCGTTTGCCCTCCAGTAAAACATATAAATCCCACACAGACATAAAACCTCAGACTTATGTATTTAACAGATGTGTTCGCATAGGTAACCTGAATACAAAATATTGAAGCATGGGGACAATTTCAGAAGATCGCCTCATTTCTAGCACATAAAAAGAACCGCGCAGCCTAAGGTCTTCTCATTTCAATTTCCAAGTACAATTTGTGCTGCACTATCGGCAATGCTGCAAACGCCCCCAGCTTAAGTAGGGCAGGGATGGCTTTATCTCGGTTCTCCAGTCTTTTTAGGTGAAAGATCACCGCCAGATGACACAGCTCAGTAGTTAGGCTGAAATCCGGGCTGGTGTTTTATTAATTTTGCACAAAGATAAATCCTGAAATTCTGACAAACTCCATGACAGGTGAAATTCCTTCTCTCAGAATCGGCTCAGCGAGAGGCTGCTCATTTTGTTCTGTTCTGAGGCAGGCAACAGGAGGGCAGCTTTATAATCAGCCCTCAAAGGACCCCCAGCCGCCCCAGAGTCTTCAGCTGATTGAATAACTCCTAGGCCTCTTCCCCTAGGCCTCCATCAGCAGGAGTCCTGTGGAAAGCAATCTCCTGCAGACTGGCACTGAAGTGAGCTTTAAACTACTATTTTCTGCTCTCCAGAGGAGCCTGAAGTACTAAAAGATAGATGGACTACAGATATTTTATGAGAAACTGTCAGAAGACGAGCAGGATAAATGTTTTTTTTTTTTCCTTTTTGCTTTACTTGTTTGTGTCGTGATACACCTCTGCTTAACATATCTATTCCTCCTCCACAATACGATACAATAATTAGCGGCTAATGTGCTTTTTTTGGTCCCCCGTTCCTCCTATGTTAATATTCACGCGGAGGCCCTCTGCTTAACCACAGTTGCAGCAAATCAGGAACATTTGCACTGAAATATTTATGACAGAATGAGAAATTGGATTCATTTTCTGGCCTCTAGCCGAACTGTCTGCAACTTTCTGCAGCATTATTTAGCATTGGTTATTCCACGTCTTTATAGCCATGGCCAGCTTTTCCGAGACAGACTCCCCCCTGCTATCAGAGGGATAATAGGAGGAAGAAAAAAAAAGGTCCGTCACACTGTATCTAAATAATGTGCGAGGGCAGATATTTATAGGGAAAAAGTGAAAGGCTATTGCTACATCTGCTGTAACTTATTATTTAAGTGCAAGATTAAACAGTAGGAGACCACTAAAGACAGTGGCTGAAGTTAACAAATGCCATTTCTCTTCTATATTGGCTAAAGATTCAATTTTAACATTTAGTAAGCTCATAACAGACTCAAGCCAGGCAGCCTGTTCTTCGGCAGCTGTAAATATGAAGACATGGCTTGTCTACTACGTTTCTTTTTAACTATTACAATTCTAGAAGCAGTAATCTGAAGACAGGAAAGTAGAGGGGGTTCTTTTGTGTATATTTGAGTATTAGTGTGTTACAGAAAGTAGGGAGACCTTTAGGTAAAAGCATGCTGTTTATTTTATAGAGTGGTGCCTATGCTTTGTGTTGACAACCTTTGCTAAATCAGAGGAAGCTTGTCTGTCTTCCTTTTATAATCTAATAGATATATTTTGGAGTGGGGAAATTGTGTGTGTGTACAGTATATGTATAAATATGAGTATAATAATTATGTTTACTTCCCAATACATTATCTGCATTATCAGTTACAGTGAACATATTAGCAGGATGCAATACTTTTGCCTTTCAGATAGCATCAGGCCTATTACAACTGTGTATATGTTTGTGGTATATGAAACAACTAATTGTGTTTTGGGATATTTAGTGTTGCAGTGTATTACCATTAGTTTTTTAATGCTTAAACAGGGTTGCTGGCTTTTAGTTTCTCCCTCCAATAATTGGCAGCACAGGGGTGGGGGGGAGGAGGGCGAATCACACCAAAAGCCCCACCCCCTTAGTGGAAAACCCATACAATCACTATGAATGAATGGGCCTGATGTCATCATACCCATTCATAGTATGATTGGGGCTGGAGGCAGTGATTTACACTAAATCACTGCCTCAGCCATAGACCAGGGAGATTTGATGTTCTCCCCATGTCTGTGTGGGTTTCCTCCCACACCTATGTATCAATCCCCAATCTCCTTTAGAATGTAAGCTTGCGGGCAGGGCCCCTCTTCCCCACCCATTCTGTTCATCTGTATTCCCCATTGTACAGCACTGTGGGGACTTTGTGGAGCTTAATAAATAAGTGTCAAAAAATGAAAGCGCTAATACCAAGAGAATTGCCCGAAATCATTCCAGGAGAGTCTGCAACCTTGTGCTTAAAGTATCAAAGTTTTTCCATTCCTCTGGTTGCTAGCATTGTTCACCATTCAAGTTATTTCAGCTAGAAATATCCCTGGTGTAAGAGGACGTCACAACTCAATGCTAGTAATAAAACACATAGAAGATAATTATTGGACATACCAATTAAAAGTTTCAAATACTAGATGAATGAACAGAATGTAATAGATGTATACATGTAATAGAGATATATAAATATATAATAATGCTAATGTCTGTATAGGAGGCCAGTCAGCTTGAGTGAAGGCCCATTTGACAGTGAAACTTATCTTCATAATATATATTTTATAGTACAAAAAATATCTTAGGATAATAAATGTTCAGTAAAATGAGCTATTTTGTTATACAGCATTATGTTCATTTAATATGTTTAATCAGATTGTATGAGGTGCCTTTTGTCATTTTTATTGCATTTCATCGACTCTTGGCAAGCTAAATAATTGTCTTCGAATTTGCTATTCCGTAGTTATCATGCATTATTATTTTTATTATACAAAACATACAGCAATGTCAAATGTCAGGGCTCATATGCCGGAGATTTCAATGTTCTTGGAAAAATGCAATTTTAATCCGGTTGTACTTCTTCCTGTCAGATTGCATTAGTGTTTGCGAGTATAGTGATAGTAGTAAATCGGTGGGGAAGACGGGAAAGCTGTATAAATTTACGTGTCTAGAAATGTTAAGATTGGTTCATGTAGGAAATGCTGTGTGTTGCTCTGGAGGATAGTACAGTAATTAAAGTCAACTAAATGCAGTGCTCCAGTGTGATAGTTTTTAATTGCAAAAGATAGTAATAAGTCAGAGGAAAAAGTAAACAAAACCTTAATACTCACAAAATATATGCAGTTACAATACACAGGTGACTTACAAATAAATCATATGGAAATGTAATCATTATAAATGTTCTTTCTAGTTTTACTGCTTTAAAAAGGAGCTTGATTTCTCGATCTCATTAGAAATATTGGTGTCCGTAAAACATCCCCACTCCTCCTGTATGTTTCATCACAGAATTTTAGGGAGTTCTCCTGAATCCTAGACAATATGTGTGGATGCTGCCCTCCTCAATACTGAAGAGGACAAAGACCAGCAATACATTGTTCATTAGGAATGAAATATACAGAATATATTGCAACTATCATAGAGAATATCACTAACTTTTAAGAATTTATCTATACACTATGGACCAGAACATGCAACAATAAAGTATTCTCCCTGCATGCACACACTGGCTTTCATATTACCTCCCCGTTTAATATATACACAGAGTAAATTAACTGCAGGTGCAGAAAGGCAGGGGTAACGCTACACAGAGAAAACAACAAGAGAAATGCCCCAGCATCACTGCCGGCAACCAGTAACCAATCATGTATTCTATATGTAAAATAAGATAGGGAAATATCAGTTACACATTCTTGCAAGCATGCGATAAGCCCTCTGNCACGTCAAGGCTTTTCTGCTGAGGGGGTCCTAACTCTAAACAAGGAGAGTCCCATAATAGTTCTCAATTTGAAACCATTTACATGTGACCCTAACTCACCTAGAGGTCGTCCCATTTTACCAAGTCTGGATCATGTCATATGAGATCATTGCATAAAGGCACACAGATCTTTGATAAATATATTTAAAACATTTATGCCTAATTAATGTTATCACAACAAGTCTTGTTTAGTCACAGTTTTGTAACTTTTCCTTTAAAAAAAATCTGACATAATTCCTGCTAAAATCTTTACTAGAGTGCATCTTTATATAAACTAGATGTAGANCATTTATTGTAGAGTTCAGAGTATGTATCCAGTCACTGTTCTAAGGAATTCACTAGCTTAGGTCTTTTCACTCAACTAAACCTCTGTTGTAAAGGAAGGGACTCCTGTGGGATATGGGGAATCAAAGCCATAATAAGTGCTAAGTATAAGTTCTTTAAAAAGGCAGATAGTTACTGACGAGATGCCAGTGTTATGGATATACAATACTATATTGTATTCACCCTTTTCATGGTTACACTCGGACTGACATTTCCAACATTGGGTTGAATCTGTGGAGTTGCGTAATCAGTATGAGCGTAATATATTATCTCAAAGTTTAGCTCCAGCAGGTTAATTGTCAGCATTGCCGCCAGGTGAAACTGATTCTGTAATTCTTCTGGAGGAAAGAGCAGGAACAGAATAGGAGTGGAATAGATACATATAGTAAAAAAAATATTCCTTATTTTAACAATTTTGAAAGTTTGACGCAGGGTTGACNACTTTAGCTCCTCTCTCAACATTTGGGGGTGGATGTAGAGGGCATAGAGGTGCAGGGCCCTGCTCTTGAATAGAAAACCCATACAATTGCCATGAATGAGAAGGTGTGACTTCATCTGACGTCTCTCCTGGGATACTGGGAGAATTGCCTGAAATCCGGGACTTTCCAGGAGAGAGTGCAACCCTGATCTGATGTCAGTTGTATTTTTGTCGCATTTGTTAATTTTACAGTTACAGTATTGGTGTTCTTCTCTAAATCTTACTGATCCANACTTATGCACTTCTAGTACAATCCACACCAAGGCTGGAAATGGCGGTGTATACAATGGTATNCCATATTGCCACATATACCATTGATTTAATTGAAAAACTTGAAATCCCTAATTATTTTCTATGTTTCCATACANCATATTTTTAAATCAACTTTAATCACTTCTCCACACTTATGAAATGGAAACGTTTAACCTGTTTTGTCTGTGCAATTAAAATAAAGAGTCTGGATATGGTGAAATAATCATTAATGAATATAATTGTGCTCTAGCAGGGAGACTGGTAAAACATGCACTGTTAGGGGTCCCTGATGACTTATTTTGGTAAACACAGAAGTAAATTCTCTGGTCGAAGCTATTTTCCCTACTGATTTAAGTTAATATTCTGTCTTGGAAAAAATTAACAACCCAACCATCAAATTGCATCTCTTAGAATTCTCTGTGGTTTGTTGTGGAATGCAGCTGGTTGCACCCAAGTTGTGATATTTGGAATCCATTGATCTGTAATCTTGTTTCTCTTGAACTTTACACTAATACACAAAGGGCAGATTGTTGCGTGCATCACCTAATGCTGCCCTTTGCTGCTGATGTTTGTCCTCCCGAAGAGAATGGCGATATCACCTTAAGCTCTGCTCTCTGGGAAATGTCAGTACATTAAGTTGTTTTGGTCACTTAAGCCCCTGAGAACTACTCCTCATCAATCACCCTGTTGCAAGCCACAAAGGTCTTCACATGCTCATCATGATTAGGAGTATAAGAGTTCCAAACTTGAGGTGCCCATTTCCTGGCTTCTTTTATATGCTATGCACATACCCGCTTCAAATCCAGCTTAGCATTTGTGTCATTGATTAGTTCGCTGCTATGTTCTATTGTGAAAATGCTGAAATGTAAATTGATCTCTAGAACTCCTATATTTTTTACCATCATGGGAATTTAAAAAAAAACTGGTTCATGGAAAGTTAATTCTTATGTTGCTAAAGGCCATCATCAGTGAAAATATAACAAAAATNAAAACTTTCCTGCATGAGATCTATTATTCTGAATATCAGGGGTTTACAGTTTTCTGGAAAATTTCTCTCTAATTTGGGTAGAGCACTTTTCTTAAATATAATTATTTTTATTTATGTATTTAATTTTTTTTAATGATTTCTGTCTTTCTGGCGTAATACCCATCNACATTATATTTTTAGTAAATATCTGATTTGCCAATGGACAGTATTTAGGTCTTGCTATTATATATGTCAAGACCTAAAATAAGTGTAAGTGTTTTACCAGCATGCAATAAAATAAATTCATTAATAGTTTGAATCCCTCACATTGAAATCCGGTTTTACCCAGCTCTAGCTTTACACCTAAAAAAAAAGGTAAAAGTGAAACTCTGAATCAGCCTCTATAATGTGTTTAAAAAGTTATTAGAGCATATCCATAGAGTATATCCATTTTAAAGCAGTTTTGGTCACTATGGTGACATTCTCAAAATTAACAATAATATAGCCAACACAATAAGGTTGGTTGTAACATTGCCAATAGCATGGATACCCTTCCTAGATTTATATGCTGAGATACCCATCATAACGCCAACATAAAAAAAATCAAAATGAAAAAAAAAATCCTTACCTTCTTTATCTTTCCCTCCTGNTCTCTGCTGTCTATTCCTACCTTTTACCTGCTGTCTACTTCTCCTGTCCTTCCATTTGGATGCCTTCTTCTCTGTTCTCTCCGGNCTTGTCTTCCTCTGTTCTATCCTGTGTACTTCACAACTATCTTGTCTTTCTCCGCTTGGTGTTTCAATATGACATTGATTAATAAAACACCCCATAATTTAGCTTTCTTGATATTTATTATTTTTTAGTTTATTCGTCAAAATTCAGTTATGTTAAAATTATTAGAACAATTTAGTTTTAGTATGTTTGTTTAAATGTGGATTGGAAATGTCTTTGTCTCCTTAAGCCTAATGAAACTATAAAGTCTATGTTTAGTAACAGGAAAAGACCCGTATTAGATGTAAATTAAAACAAATGGCATTTTTTAAAAACTGGTTCCTTTGGGGAATGATTAGAGACAGGTTGTGTTGGTGCTTGCCTGTTCATACTGAGAAGTATTGCTGTGTATGCCTGTTTATAGCTTACCTTTGAATTTCTACAAGTATTCACTGTTGCACAGTAGATTGGTCTTGGATAAGCANGATTTTGCCTTTATTTGCACATCAAATTAAATACTTCATTTTGAAAGTGTCCACCCGCCCTAATTATGCAGTTTTGTTGTAATGATTTCAAATTAACTTTGAGAAGCAAATTGAGGGAATAGGAAACTCACAGATTAGTTTCTCCATAGTTACAGCACATTTGAGTATTGAAATTGAAGTTCTCTGTTTAAAATGTCTTTGGCATCACCTTAGGGGTAGGGAGAGGGAAGGGATTGAATAGTATTCATTCTACTGATATCAACAAGAGGCCCACCTACTCATTCATCTCGAAATTCACATTTTTAATTTGAACTCTTTAACTATAATGATCACCTAGGGAAACAAAAATCAAGATCCAGGTCACGTCTGGGCTCTTTTATGCCACTAACACCTACTAATTTTTATATTCACAAGAATGAAAAAGTTTTATGTTACTCATGGACAACTTTTTTGGCCCATAGTGAGGTTNCACTAGGTCCCTAAATAAACCATAACTTAATGGAAAAATGTGAAATTGAAAAATATCGGTTACTAGATGTNATACCTCTTAACGTTATGAAATATGTTTAATCATGTGTTACTTGAGGGACTAATGTCTTAAGTACAATGAAAATCTGGCAGAAAATAAGGGTACAGCTGATTCCCTGCCAGGCTGTCTAGCCTCACTGTCACTCCTGCTATCATGATCACCACAGCCCTATTGAAAGCTGTAAAGATTGTTTGATTCCCAGGTGCTGAAACAGAAATACTGCTGTAGTTGTTTGGTTCTGGCATCCCAGGTCCAGTTTTTTTGTCTACACAATTTTTATTTCCAACATTAATTCATGCTGCTATATCTGTGGAGAACAGTGTGGTGAATCGCACACATCTCACATAATGACTTCAAACAAGATCCAAATTGTTTTTGTCTTAGTAAGCAGAAAATGCATTGGAGTAATACCGTAGAATATTATACTTGTCTTGGCTCCATCTATGTCATGCATTTCTTACCTTCCTCCTGTGTAGCAAATTGATTTTCCCACCTACCTACCCTATAAAACATCAACCATTGGTAAACCGTTCTTGTGTTCAGTTTCCTTGAAGTCGTTTGGTAGTCTTGATAGGTACATGCAATCAATATCTTTCTAATTGATTGTGTAAAGGATTTATTTCTGATGGTGAAAGCTGAATGTATACTGTGGCTGGAGGCAACAGTAAAAAATATATTAGACTTGTATATATGACATAACCCACCTGATATTATTGCCAGAGAATTCACCTTCTAAAACCACATACTGAAATCCTATTTAATACAATCTTATACAACATACTACCTATTCCTATACAAGTATGGTATTAGATGTAACGGTTTACCCTTTGCTTTATATACTGTACAAAAACCTGTCATGTCCTATACATCTCCAAGACNCTGGTTTGGATAGTAGTATAGTCTTGTCTCTGAAAACACTTCAGTGTTTGATGTTGAAGGTATAAATGAGTAATGTGTACACAAGAGCAGCCTCTGACCATGTCACCTGCACAAAAAGGAGTTTCTTTTATATTTAAAGTGCTTTCACGTGTGCATTGGTACACAGCAACAAGGACTCTGTATCTGAAAGGTTGCCCTTTGCATACAAATTGCATCTCTGTGTGCATCTCTCATTGTAATTGGATGACCTTTTGAATCCGGCGGACGAGGGTTTAAATCCTAAGACCGCCAGTCACTTCAGGATTCGAANTCAATGCACAGGTCTGGCAAAGAACCATAAAAGAATATGTCAGCTGTTGGCACATAAAGGACCCTTCTTGAAAGAAAACAAATGTACAATATAAAAACACATTGTTCCATGAACTGTTTTCTACAGGAAAGAAAAGCTTAGAAGGCATTCAAACATCATGAATAGTACAGAGNGTTTCAGTGTAATTATTATTAATTTAAGGTTCCATTATTTGTAACCAATTACCAGACCCTGGATTTAAATATTTAGTAGGAGTTTAATTGAAGCTGAGTGTAGAGGGGCATGAAATACAACACCGGCACAAAGAATGTGTTCTGGAGACGTTTGGGGAAACTTTGAACCACAAAGGATTAAGACATCTGCATTGTGCCAAACAGGAAGTTCCTTCTTGAGTCTTTTTTTTTTTCAGGTAACTAAAATAAAAGCTCTGAAAATGAACACAGCCAAGATGTGCACAGATGTATGGTTGGAGAGCACAAATGTAATAAATTAAACATTACAGCGGAACTTAAAGATGAACAGAAACTGGCACATGTGCACATCTGTCTCAACAGCCCTGTCTTAATCTCTGAATATATTAGTTGGAAGTGAAGCCTCTTAGAGCTTTCTTGTGTTTTATTTTGCCCTTTTATTATTGCGAGCAGGAAAGGGACACTTCCCAGTTACGCCTGTATTATGGCACAGTAGTTTCCACATNTAGTCAAGAATGTATGGCACGCATTGGTTGTGTCCATCATAGATATTCAAATATNATGTCTATACAGCACGATTAGGTGATTCCAGTGGCAAATCTCCATCAAATGATGTGCACATTGATATGATAAGTAGGATTGTGCATGTTATGCTTTGTATGACATTGATTGACATTCCNTAAGTAAAAGGTCCTTACAATAATGGTGGACAAATAATTCTACATGTGGTGTAATATAGATGGTCCCCAGACAAGCAGAATGAGACTGCCATCATTTTTTTCATGTGAGGNGTCTGCAGAGAGCAGTTCAGATGTGAGTGTAAATTATGTACCTACATAAATGTCTTATTTAATAAGGATCAGGCCCTTTGTTGTTATGGGCAAATCCACCTCCTTCTGTTGCGTCCAATAGTTTACGGCGTGAAACGAGGATGGTCTGCATGTGATCCAGAGGTGCATGTAGTGTTTCTCGATGCCAGTGTATGGGATGCAGCCTACCTGTACAATGCAGGTAAGCTGTGGGTAGTTATATGGCCATATACATTACGTGAGTACTGAGTTTAGAGTTTAGAGCACACTCTAAATTGTACTGAAGATGAAACTTTGATTAATGTGAGCATCTTTGCTGGATTGTTAATGTAACAACAAAAAAAACAGTAATTTAATAAAACACAACAAAACAACTTTTTTNTATGCAGAGATGATTAAACACACAGTACTTTGGCAGTGATTTAATACACTATGCAATGCTTAAGGGTCACATTCTGAAATACGTTGCTGCATGTCAGCCCACTGGATTTAGACGTGGCCTGAAGCAGGTGCAAANATTTTGATTGTCTGTTCTCACCTCTGGATCACGTGCACAACATGNCCCTCAGGACACAATACATGAATGCTCAAGTTGCACAGATTTGAATCGCCCATGACTGAATGCCCTTCATTTCTGACCATGTGCAGGTGATAGTATTGGCCGGGTATTAAACCTCTGGCTCATATTTTACTATGGAGGTGGCTGGATGCAATATTGTCTATAGGCCTTGCCAATCTGTGCTCCACCAGGGGTTGCAAAACTACAAGCTCCAGCATGCTATAACTGCATAGATATAGTTTATTTCATGCTGGGAGTAGTAGTTTTACAACACCTGGTGAGCCACAGGTTGGACAGACGTGGTCTAAAGTGTCTTGGGTCCTCCAGGCGACACAGCAAATATACAGGGGACACTTAATTTAAAGGCATAAACTGCACTTTATGGGTGAAAATGTGTTGGAAATCACATAAACAATTTCACGTTGGGGAATGCATCATTTTTTAGTGGTGAGCATGTCACATTTCAGTGATGATAAAGCAAACTAATAATATGGCATTCTTCATCTTCCTCAAAGCAGTTGTTTTTTTGTTTGGTTTTATACTAGAAGCTCTTGAACATTTCAACAAGTCATTATCTAAATTGAGTTACTTCATAATTGGATTAGAAAATCTACAAATTAATTGCTAATTATCATTATGCTTTTGTAGTAAATAAACAATTATGCATTTATGAGCTCTACGATAATAGAATGTCTTATGTGAGAGGGTAACAAAAGACCTTTTTAAAAAACCACCCCCCCTCAATTCCTTTGAAAATGTAACAAATCAGGAGGATAATATGTTGCTAATTAGGTTGAACTAATGCTTCTCTCTCCTTTTGCTTTTGTAATATATAATATACAAAGTGTATGAAGTATAGGGTTACTCACTAGTTTTAATTGTCAAAAAGTGGACAAGCAATGCAATGTCCATTGGCATGCCAGGGACACCACAGCAATGGTAAGAGCCATGCCTTTTGGGTGGGAGGTTGGCCAGTCTGCCAGTTATCGCTTTGCTCTAGGCTTTTCTAAATCTGTTTTGGGTACAGTTATCCTTCAGTGATTAAAAACATGCAATACATTGTAATCATTTACTAATCATCAAAATCTCTAGTAATGGTTGGAAGTAATAAATCATTTCAAATAATAGAACAGTGGTCGAAGTGGAAATTTGGAAGTGGTGGTATAGACATTTAAAAGTGCCGGTATGGAAACATAGAATATAATAGAAGTCAATGGTGATTTGTAGATTTTCAATTACATCAGTGGGAGAAGCGCCGGTATGGCATACCCCTGTATACACCCCCACTTTGAGCCCTGTAATAGAACACACTCTAGACCCCATAATAATACCATCTGCCCCAACAACCCATATCTNCAGAATTCAGCTCTTTCACATCACAGTGTAATTAGAATTGGAATTGCCAACAGTCTTCTCCATAAGTGTCCTGACAAGTAGTGTGTTCTTAATCTGACCACATACTAGAGCGACTATNGCGCCAATTATAGAATTATTGCATATTGCCATAATAATCACTCAAGTGTGTGAGCAAATAAAAAAAAACCCTTAAAAAGTGTCGGGTATTTAGGGGATTTTTATGGTTAAGTCGTATAACATAGAGAGAGGACACAGAGCAGCAGAACACCACACACCTACAGGGTTGGGTTTTCCTCTTCAGTGTGTGCTGGGCCTGTGAACGGATCAGGGTCTCAGTATACTCTACAAACTTCTGCTGTTATTGACAGCCCGTGCAATCCGGAGTAAGGTTCACCTGTCAATCTGTGCAGAAGCCCCCCTGCGTTTATCAGCCATCATATGCCTGGTTTATTCATATTTGTGTACTATTTGCTGTTGTGTTTAATACAGCAGTTGTTTGTATTAGTAGATCTAAATCTAATATGCATTACAATCTATTTTGTTCTTGTGAATAACCTAAATCAATGTCATTTATATATATGCTAAAATATATAGAATGTGTCATTCTCTGCAAATTCCTTCTGTGGAAAGTCCACCACTTTAAATTTGTCTGTAACTACTTGAAAATGACAACATGGAAAGGAGCACAGGGCAGTGCTAGAAAATCTCAATTAGAAAGTATAATTTAATAGAACGTGTATTGAACCAAATTCATCGATTAATGCAGATGATATAGCACTTTCATTGATTCAAAGCAAACGATTTAGTGCTCAGAGCTTGGAGCCAAAATGATGCTACAAAACTCAGCCTAATGCTGTCCTTGAGAATTCCTTCACAAAGAAATTCTTTGTAATGTTCTGGGACTAGGTTGAATGCGGTATATGTCAGTCTGCTCCCTAAGGATTGTATTTTGTACTCTTAGAGCTGTTATGAGCCTACATTATATACAAGGAGTCATTTTCCTTAGGGGTGTCTGACTTGCTCGTGTCAATATTACAACATTTTAAGTCACGTACAGTATATACTTCTGGGAACAGAGCAGGAGCCAGTCAGACTCATAATGGTCTGCATTCATTAATAAAGGCAGGAGCTTATGTCCCTCTATAACCCACAACAGGGATGCCTCTACGGTCAGATGGGACTCGTACACACACATTTAAAGAGCGCTTTATTCTGAGTGGGCAGGAGATGAAATGCAGGACTAGCAGGCATTTCCGAAATCAGATATATGCCTGAGAGTAGGGATGACCTTAATAGGTCAGAGTAGAATGCAGGTCAAAAGACTTATTATCCGNACTGTTGGAAAGCAATTGCTTTTGTAAGAAACAAACAATAAAAAAAAAAAACCTTGGAAAAATGTGAAAAGAGCTTAAAGGCAGAATCCCTTGTTTCTAGAAATGTAATGCAGCTTAGATAAGAATAAACAAGGATCTACTCAAAGCACAGCACATGTGAAGGTGTGTGTATGTATGTGTATGTATATATATATATATATATATATGTGTGTGTGTGTGTCAGAAGTAAAATAGTGCTCGCCAGGGTGCACTGGAATCTGTAGTTCCACAACAGCTGGATGGCCACATGTTGTCTACCTGTCTAATTGCATATAATTAAATCCGTTACAGATAGAATACTCCTCACAAGAAGCACGTAGTGCATCATAATTAGTTAATCAGTAATGATGAATCACTTCTGTTTGTGTTCTCAAACTATGGAAAAAAATAACACGCTGCTCCAGCACTGTCCCCATCTGTTGAAATGATCTTGTACTGTACATCACGTGTTTTCTCCCTTTCTTGGCACGTACATCACGTCTGGTTTTATGATATGATAAATCATAGTTTTTTTCTTTATATGTCTTCGGAGTTTGTAAGCTGCTGGTACATTAGGATGGAAGAAGCGAGCGATGGGGCCTAGTGCTAAAATATGCCTCGTCTTTGATTTTGTCATGTAATGAAAATAAAATGTTGTCACTTTTTCTGCACCTCGTGCGGTGGGCTTTTACATAGCATTTAACTATCCATAACAAATGTAAAGATATTTGTATACAAAATAAAATGGAAACACCCAAGGTCATGTGATGGCTACAACTCTATGGTGGTGTTATGGAAACCAATGTGGTGTTAAACGTGGGCAAAGCAAACAGGGCNTCCAGTGACTGCTGAAAAACCACACTAAATCATACACTCTGATCGTAGTCCCTAANATGAGGTGTATNAAGAGGGATTTGTAAACTGAAATGACCTCATTGTATGAACGGCAGATTTTGTGGATTTATTTTCTTTTGGATGCAGAAACTATACGTTCCTTGTATAATCCATTTAGAATTAACCCTTCCATTCTTTATCTCTGTACATATCCTGGTCTTATTGATCTATAGCTGTGGTATTGCTACTTCCCGGCAATAGGAATAGACTGTTAAATATTTATTATGGCCTTGATTGCATTCCATTCATAAAATGTTCAGTTATTTCCTCAATATGTCTGGAACGGTAGCCACATACTGCGCACTGAGCCATTTCTCTTGTGTTTTTTTTCTTTCAGAATCACACAATGACCCAACATAGCAGCTAATGCAAAAACCAGATTCATCTGAAGAGCATTTGGAGGCACAGAAAAGGGAACATGTTTTAATCTTTGCACGAAACTTTGATTGTTCATGTATTATAATATTCAAAAAGCATTGTATTTTACCATAAATCTTGTATTATTGGAACTGTTGGATGTTCATGTGTTTTGGACGTTTCAGCACCGGATAAACTTATTGTATATACAGTGTTGCACATGTATTATGTTGTTCAATACGAAAGCTGTCTTATAAAGACCGTTGACTTGGGCCCTATTCAAAGAAAAGAAATTGAAAGCCTGCGAGGAAACAGGACGACGTGAATGTGCTCCTTTGCAGACATGGCAAGAAATATGGTTGCATATTTTCCAGCTGTATTCCAACTTTTTCCCAATAGATCTTAACTTTAATCTTCATTTTAATATAAAACAGCTGAATTCTTTTTTTTATACTGCAGCAGAAGACTCTTGCACAGAGGAAAATTGTATTGAATAAGGCCTATAGAAATATATACATACATACATACATATATATATATTTGTAAGCCTTGCTGGTATGGCAAATAGCATTCCCATATATGCAATAGTCGTTATGTAGGTTGTCCCTGAAACTTTTCTTCGAAGGACCGTTTTTGTGTGTTTGTTTCTTTTTATTTTTCTTCCTTTTTCTTAACAACAAATTCACACAGCCAAAATCCTTGAATCCGTTAAACTAACTTGTATGTTATGGTTATTAATGTTTACTCTGCCGTCTGAACCTGGACTTTACTGGAATTGTTTTCCTAGAGAAAATAAATTCAAATTACCATGAAGTACAAGTAAGTGTCTTTTATTTTTGGACCAAGCTGCTGACATTCAACTAGAAACTAACAAAAACAAAACACGCATATTAAGAGACATCTGTTCACATATGTAAAGATGACAAATGCCATTCGTGCCATCGGACCAGATCCAGACTTACAAACTAAGAAACACACATTTGAAAATTATGAGTGAGCAAAACTATGTTGAATTGTGGGGTAGGTACATTTTATTCGTTGCAAACAGTATTAGAGTTGAGAGATGTTTTCTAGCTCAAGTCTGATAACAGTGTAACAGTAACACTGGTCAGTATCTGTGTGCAACATGCAACAATAAAGTATTCTCCCTGCATGCACACACTGACATTCATTTTACCCCCCCTGCAATTCAACATGGTTTTGCTCATTCGTAACTCTACACTCGTAAGTTCCTTAGTCTGGATCTGGTCCTTAGTCTGGATCTGGTCCTTAGTTCCCAACCTCAAAGTAACAAAGTATTACATTATATGCAGAGAGATAAAAGCCAATATTCTGGCCCAGATCCAATGGGCAGATCATTTAATATTTTTAAGCCCAAGTGTGGGTATTTGATTTAGTACAATTATTGTATCCACACGTGTGTGATAACACGGCTAACCACTCCCTTACAAGTTTTACTCCACCTTCTACCTAATGTTTTAAAGTCTAAGATGGTGGCGTGATTGGAGTTTGGTTCAGTATGCAGTTAGCGCGTCAATACTGTACATTGTAANACTACGTTACATGCGCTTTCCCTGGAGGAAGTATCATTCGTTGGAACTGTACAGATTGCACTTTAATCGGTTCACAAAATGGACTAAATATGAACAGAAATCCTGAATTCTCCATCTGGTCAACTTTTATCATGAAAATAATCCTATTTTATGTGTTTATTAAAAAAAATGTAATGTACATTCGAGTAAAGGAATTTACAGTAACATGTATTGATGCATAAAGGACAAAAATGTACAGTTCATACACCTAAGAAAAAGTCAATAATAAAAAACTGATATTGTATTTGTTTCCTGTTTGTGGTTTACTTAGTAATATAGCCATTTGCNACTAGGTATTTTATAGCAAGGCTACCCTGCTGTCACAGTACTGCAGTGCCAAGTACAATCTGCCAACTGGGACCTGTACTTCACTGATAGCTGGCGACGTACATGTGCCTTAGCCTACAATNCTGAAATCATTGTAAAAAGCCACATTATTTCCAGTGCTTTCTGTTTATGGCTTTATAGCACAGCCTTAAATGCTTCTGAATATATTATTCTGAATCCTATAACCAGGTGCTTATTGCATGTATAATCTGCATTTGCAAACCTCCCAGGAGATGCTTAGACCTTGCTTAGCAATGTGTGAGATGGCATGAGTTGAAATTGTAAACATTATTCAGAATATTATTCAAACATTCTCATTATGATACATTTGCCTTGTAATGGAAGACAAGCTGATGTCCCAGTGACACATTGGATTTTGTCATATACTGTATTCTGTTGTTCCAGTCAAAGAAATATGAATGATGCAGGAGACCTCTGTGCGATGTAGATGGGGTTACAGAGCATGATAGCAATGCCCTTTATTATTACTATTATGGATAAACAGACAAATGCGTATATTGGAATAAATATATTGTTGGGTAAATAACGAACACAAGCATTGTCTTCTATTTCCACCTGCCTGGAGGCTCGAAGACTAGTATGTAAAGTAAAGTGTTGTGGTATTGGCAGCGTATTAAGAGTAGCTGTTTACATGATCTAAATCAGTTATCATGTTAAACTGCATTTCACATGAACCAGTCACCAAATCAAAAANTAACATTTTATTTAGAATTCCAAATATAATCATCAAATATTAAAAAGAAGGATTATTTTGGATAATGCTCCCATATCTATTGTGTTTACCAGATAGGTCAATCCAGGTAGGGCTATTGAAAGACCTATTACCNTGTCTGTCACCACAGCAAAGTTTATTATGTTACAAGAAATAGCCATAAAATCTCTTAAAAGTGACAAGACAGACGTGCTATTCAATGAATACTATAAACTGCTTCAAGAGAGATTAATCCCCCTCTCTTAGAACGCTCCTCTTAGTCAGCTTACCACTGTCCCTCATTTAATGAAGCATATGCTCTATTTCTACCAAAACATAACACACTTCCACAATTTGTTGCTTCATACTGCCCAATTATTTTAAACAATATTGATTTTTAAGGTTTTTGCCAAGATTAAGGTTACTACTGTCAATCCATTGTACCCAANCTGCTCCCAGGACATCTGCTGGGCTTAGCGGCAGGGCTCCACTCAGTAGAGGGTTTTAGGGCAGCAATAGAGGCCAATGTTATGTATTCACAATTGCCTAACTCTATAAACNTACTCAATCTCATGAACTCCTCTTTATAGTCTGGGAGTTTAGGTTCATTTGGCCCCACATTTATTATATTTTATATTATATATAATATTTTTTTATCATTCCCAAACCACAACCTTCCTGCTGAGTGGGAATTGTACGTCCATGGAAAAAGGAACCTGACATGTACTGTCTCCCACTACTACTCCCCCTCTCAACACTGGCCAGCTTCAGAATTGGGTAAAGTGATGTTTATATCTTTGTGTTTGCGGATGATGTCTTACGTTACATATGTAATCCAGAATTCATGAGTGTGGTGCGCTATCAAGGTTTATCTAGGTAAATGAAGTTATATGACTCATGCCATGTTATACTTAATCGCATTGGGATTCATCTCTACCACTTATTTGGGCCTGTGTGTTGTTTTGCCTATTTGGGGATCTAATGCATAAATAATCCTACTGAACTTTACACATTTAATTATTTAACATTTCTAAAAGAAATGTAGTTTTATACAGGCAAGTCTTAAATTAAAATAAAGCTATACAGAAAAATGGTATAATGTTATAATCCTTAACCCTTCTCCTAACTCCATCTGATTAAAAAGTTTGCATTTCTATAATGTCTTTGGCTGAGAGCACAATACACATTGTATACATTGGTGCACGTGGTCCCTTCTTACCTAAGGATGGACAGTCTAATGCTGGCCATATACCTGGCCGATACCGGGTGCGATGATACGATGCACGGCCCCGTGGCCATCGCATGCACACCCGTGAGATCCCGCAATGGATCTTACTGGTGTATGGCCAGCATAAGACCTTCCTGCAATTAGCNCAGTAGTGAAATAGATGGCCTTGTGGATCTGGAATTTGCCTAGGGTCCCTCTATTCACCCTATTTAAAGGCAAGCTCTTTAATTTTTAGGATGGACTGATTGGAGTCCTCACTTACTATAATATCAAAAATATAAAAGATATTCACTATGTGGCAACCCCATGTAACACTCATTCAAAAGCACAGGTCAATCCATAACACGAAAATATAGTAAGATGTAAAGATTACATCTCTATTGTATACCACAATTCCACACTACTAACAGGTAATGATTATTTGTCTAGTGCTATTGCAGCATATATGTTTTCCATGCAGTGCTTTTTTATATTGTTTTAACAGCTGATTCCAACTTAGGTCATTTAAGGTGAACTTTTTATACATTGGGGCAGTATCTGGTTTCAGTTAAGAAAGCTGAATTTTATTGGCATCTAGCAAGGAGTTGAAGAAGCAAATAGTTTTAGCTCTGGTAAAAGAGAATGTAGCAGTGTTGTAGTGAGGGTCTCTGTGGCATTGTGTAAAATGCTTTTGATGCCACATGATGGGGCTGATCCGGAGTTGCACTTACACCTTCTTTTAGGTGCAAGTGCAGAGCTGAGCAAAACCATTTTGCNGTGTGAGGGNTGCATATGAATTTGAATTCTATTGCATGCAGAGAAAACACTTTTTTCTTTTGCAGAAAGAACTCACAAACTGCAAANGTTTAGGTTTCATTTGTAAATTACAGTTGAGCTAGGATTTCTCTTAAATTCTGTTTCAAAATTTTTATACTTTTGCCTCCCCTGCAGTTCAATGTTTGGTTTTACCCAGATCTACACTTGTTTTGCCCTAACTCCCAAACTCTGGATCAACCCTGATATATAGTAATCTGTGTCTTTCCATTACTTACAGTATGTGAGCGCCAATTCCCATGGAAAACCAGGCTAGTAACATAGTTACAGCTTGACCCCTACATGAACCAGTATTTTAACTGTAAAATCGTCTGTATTATTCCCAACATTTAAGTCATCTGGTATAATCTTGAATAATAGTAATAACCCCATAACCCTAACTATCTTCTAGTTCTGTAATGAAGTTTTATAGAAGTATTTTACTGGCAATCATATAATTAAGGCCTGTAAGCTAATATAGAAAATAATTATATGTGGTATGGGAAAGTGGGGTTCACCATTAATGGTGTAACTATGGTCTGTCTGGTGCCTCAATCTGTTACTGTGAGTAATATCATTTGCTTGTGGCTAGGGTGTCACTAAAAGTGACTCGACTCCAACAGATTCACTTGTATTGAAATCAAGTAAACGGAACATGTAGTATATAATAGTGCAGCATGTATATATGTATATAATGTGGCATTTAATCATAGGATTCTGTTATTACTAA